>JAQQSK010009085.1:0-13232 GCA_028658325.1 Potorous gilbertii | reverse complement strand
TTTATGGTTCATTTAGACTTTTACTGTGCACTGCCCAATTGCCTTCCTTAAAGTTTCTACAAGCCTGCAGTTTCACAAGAATTGAATGAATGTACCTGTTTCTCCAGAGCCTGCCAGCATTGAGTTTTATCACTTTCAATAACTTTTGTCAGTTCGATAGTTTCTAATCTATTTTCCATCGGCTACTATCACCAAGTTCTTTCTTCTGCTAGGTCCAGTACTGTCATTTCTCTACTCAAAAATCAAAGTCTCCAGATTTACCTCCAAGTAATTCTCCAATTGTGTCTAGCATTCAAATGGCATGGCAGTTCTCTGTATTCTATTTTAAATTATTCTCATCTGTGAAGAGGCAGCTCGGTGGTACTGTAGATCTGAGTTCAACTACACCTTCAGAGACCAGCTTTGTGACCCTTGGGCAGCTCATGTAATCTCTGTTGTCTTGGTTTCCTCAATTTTAAAATAAGGATAAAAATAACACCTACTTCATATGGATGTAGTGAGGAACAAATGAACTAGTATTTGGAAAATGCTTTGTACGGAGTAGGAGCTTAATAAATCCTTGTTTCCTTCCCTGTTCCTGTGGCAAACTGCATTGCAGTCTCTTCCCTCAAAGCATCCTTCACTTTTGAAATTAGCTGCCTTAGCTCATGTAGAACATGTAGGCTTGAAATGCCATTTTTCCGTATAATAATATATTGGATTTTTTCTCCACCTTTTAAGTCAATAATTCACTTGAACAATAAGCACTTAGAAAACATTTACTATTAGCACTATGTTGAAGGCTGCATCCAGTTCCAATGTTATTACCTCACAGAAATCAAAATGAGAGAGACAAATAGAGAGAAAAAGAGAGACAGAGATAGAGATAGAGAGACAGAGAGAAGGGGTTTTGTATATAATTTGATCCAGTTTTTTGCTTGACAGGGCTTCTTCTAACAAGGAATTTCTTGCATAAATTCTTCTAGCCAACAAATAATGGGAAAGAGATTTAAATCCAGGTCCTTTGTCTCTGTCTAACCCTTTGCCCACTCTACCACACCTTGGATGTATGAAGTAGTATCTATAATGTAAATAGTAGTCATACCCTGAGACCTCACATGTAATTTCTTTTATATCTCTAATATATTTATCCTATCTTACTGCTCATTAAGGTGGTTTAGATGTGTGACTTTTCCCTTATTATATTATCAGTCCAGTTATGTCAGAAACTCTTTAAATACAAGGAGTAAACCTTCTGTCTCTCTTGACACCTTACCAGAGTGCTCTGAACACATTCAGGTCTTATATATATTTTTTAAATTTTATTTTATTAACTTTAAAACTCCATAAACAATTTGCTGGGACTATTGCAATAGATTTCTCCCTGATTTCTTTTTCTCTAAGATTTCTCTTTTCTAATTCATCTTGCAGAAAATTGACAAATAATGTCAATGACTTTACATTGCCCACAGTACAAAACATACTCTTTTTATAGTATCTCTACAGTCAGGTTGCAATCTTTTTCTCTAGTATATTTAATTTCTTCTTATTTTCTATCATTCAATTCAATTCCTCCAAGAACTATTTGTCAAGCACCCCTCATGTAAGTTAGTGAGTCTTTTATTGAATGTTTACTATATGCCAGACAGTGTCCCAGGGACCCAAAGAAAGGTGAAAACAAGCCCCTGCCCTCAAACAGTTCACCTTCTAATTGAGGAGACACCATACAAACAGTTACATAATATGGAAGACATATAAAGAATAGAGGAAAGGTAATCTCTCTCTCTTTTTTTTTACATTTTATGGGTATTTTATTTTTCCAAATTACATAGAAAGACAATTTTTAATATTTATTTAAAAAATTTTTTGCGTGTCAAATTTTTCCCTTGCTCCCTTCCCACTCACCTCTTTGTAACAACAAGCAATTTGATATAGGTTCTCTATGTGCAATCATGCAAAACACATTTCCATATAAGTCATATTGTTCGAGAAGAAACAGACTAAAAGAAAAAAAAACAAGAAAAAAAGTGAAAAATGTATGCATCAATCTTTAATCAGAGTCCATCATCAGTTATTTCTCTGGATGTGGATAGTATTTTCCACCTTGAGTCCTTCAGAATTGGTTTGGATCACTGCATTGGTGTGAAGACCTAAGTTATTCATAGTTGATCATCACACAATATTACTGTTATTGTGTACAGTGTTCTGGTTCTGCTCACTTCTCTTTGCATCAGTTTATGTAAGTCTTCCCAGGTTTTTTCTGGAATCTGTCTGCTCATTATTTCTTATTGCACAGTAGTATTCCATTGCATTCATATACTGCAGCCTGTCCAACCATTTCTCAATTGATGGACATCCCCACAATTTCCAATTCTTTGCCACCACAAAAAGGGCTGCTATGGATATTTTTCTTTCCTCTTTTTTATGATTTCTTTGGGATGTATACTTAGTAGTGGTATTGTTGTATCAAAGGGTGTGCACAGTTTGATCGCCCTTTGTTCATAGTTGAAAATTGCTCTCCAGAATGGTTGGATCACTTCACAAATTTTTTCCTCTTACTAATTTAACACATAAATTTATTAATTTTACTTCTCGTACTGATCACTATTCCTCATTTGGTAAAAATTAATTCTTCCTTTTTCTATACATCTGACAGTTAAACTATTCCTTTCTGTCCTGATTTGCTTATGATACCTCCCTTAATGTCTAACTCTTGTACCCATTTTCACCTTTTCTTGTTACATGGTGTAAGATGTTGGTCTATACCTAGTTTCTGCCATACTCCCTTCCAAATTTCCCATCAGTTTTTGTCAAATAGGGAGTTCTTATCTCAGAAGTTAGGATTCAGGGTTTATTAAACACGTAATACTGTGGTCATTTATTACTCTGTCTTATGTACCTAATCATTTCCACTGGTCCACCACTCTATGTTTTAGCCAGTACCAGATAGTTTTGATGATTTTTGCTTTATATTATTGTTTGAGATCTCGTATGGCCTGTTATTCTTCCAGATGAACTTTCTTATTATTTCCTCTAGCTTGATTCTGAATAAGGAAATTAATATAGGCAAAATTGTTATTTCTGTTACATTGCTCAGGCTACTAATGAGAGATTGATAATTTTTCAATGGCTTGGATCTGAGTTTATTTGTGTGACTAGTGTTTTGTAATTGTGTTCAACAGTCCCTGGATTTGTCTTGGCAGGTAGACTCCCAAGTATTTTGTAATATCTACTGTCATTTTATATGGAATTTCTCTTTCTATCTCCTGCTTCAGGGCTTTATTACTGATATATAGAGATGCTGATTGTATATGTTTATGTTTATGTTTATATTTATACCCTGCATCTTTGCTAATTGTTGTTAATTAATTTTTGTTGAGCCAAAGAAAATAGGGTCATTTAAGATATACCATATTGGGTATATTTTTAAAAAACATATTTATTTTATTTATTTTTAATGCTCTACAATCACTACTATAAAACTTAGATTATTTCCCCCCTACCTACCCCCTACCATGCCCTCCCTCCCCAAGATGGCATACAGTTCTATATTGGATCTACATATACATTTTTATTGAACACATTTTCACTATATCATACTGTGTAGAAGAGCTAAAATAAATGGGAGAAATTATATAACAAACCAAAACGTAATACACACACACACACACACACAAACACACACACACAAACAAGTGATCTGCTACATTCTGTGATTGAATCCCATGGTTCTTTTCTCTGAATGTGGAAGGCATTTTTGCCTTAGAAGATCATTGGGAATTCTTTTTAATGTCCTTGCACAGCTATGAAGATCCAAGTCTACCAGAAAAAACTCTCACACACTGTGGTTTTTGCTATGCACAAAGTTCTCCTGGTTCTGCTCCTTTTGCTCAGCATCAGATCATATATGTCTTTCCTGGTCTCTCTGAAGTCTTCTTGTTCATCATTTCTTATGGTGCAATAGTATTCCATTACATTCATGGACCATAATTTATTCAGCCATTCCCCAATTGATGGGTATCCCCTTGATTTCCAGTTTTTGGCCACTACAAAGAGTGGTGCTATAAATATTTTTGTACATGTGGGACCCTTTCCCATTTTCATGATCTCTTGGGGTCACAGTTCTATAAGCAATATTGCTGGGTCAAAGGGTATGCACATTTTTTTCGCCCTTTGGTCATAGTTACAAATCTCTCTCCAGAAAGGTTGGATGAGCTCACAGCTCCCCCAACAACGAATTAGTGTTCCAACTCTCCCACATTATCTCCAACATTTATCATTTTCCTTTTCTGTCATGTTTGCCAATCTCATTGGTGTGGTGTGGTTTGATTTGCATCTCTCTAATCAAAAGTGATTTAGAGCATTTTTTTCATGTGATTATAGATATCTTTAGGTTCTTCTTCTGAAAATTTTGTGTTCATAACCTCTGACCATTTATCAATTGTGGAATGACTTGTATTGTTGTACATTTGACTCAGTTCTCTGCATATATTCTAGAAATGAGGCCTTTATCCCCAAGATTAGATACAAAATTTTTTTCCCCAACATACTACATCCCTCCGAACTTTGGTTGCATTGGGTTTGGTTGTGCAAAAACTTTTCAGTTTAATGTAATCAAAATTATCCATCTTGCACTTCATAAAGTTTTCTATTTCTTTAGTCAAAAATTCTTCCCTTCTTCATAAATCTGATAAATACACTCTTCCTTGCTCCTCCAGTTTGCCCATGATATCAAACTTTATATCTGGATCGTGTTCCTATTTGGACATTATTCTTGTGTGCGATGTCAGGCATGAGTCTATGCCTAGTGTCTGCCACACTGTTATCCAGTTTTCCCAGCAATATTTGTTGAACAATGAGTCCTTATCCCAGAAGCTGGGGTCCTTGGGTTTATCAAACAGGGATTTCTGGATTCATTGCCTACTATGTCTTGAGTACCTAGATTATTCCACTTGTCTACCTTTCTGTTTCTTAGCCAGTACCAAGTGGTTTTGATAATTGCTGCTTTATAATACAATTTGAGATGTGATAGCACTAGGCCTTCTTCTCTAGCATTTCTTTTCATTAGTCCCTTTGATATTCTGGACATTTTGTTCTTCCAGATGAATTTTGATATTATTGCATCCATCTCTAGAAAATAATTATCTGATAGTTTAATTGGTGGGGCACTAAATAAGTAAATTAATTTAGGTAGAATTGTCATTTTTACTATATTGTCTCAGCCTGTGCAAGAGCAGCAGATGTTTTTCCAGTTACTCAAATCTGACTTTATTTGTGCAAAAAATGTCTTGTAATTGTGTTTACATAGTCCCTGGGATTGTTTTGGCAAGGAAACTCCCAAATATTTTCTAGTGTCTGCCCTAACATTAAATGGGTTTTTCTCTTTCTATTTCTTGCTATTGGACTTTGTTACTAATATATAGGAATACAGGAGATTTGTGTGGGTTTATTTTGTAACCTGAAACTTTGCCAAAGTTGTTTATTATTATAAGTTCTTTTTTACTTCTATCTCTGGGATTCTCTAAGTATATCATCATATCATCTACAAACAATGATAACTTAGTTTCTTCTTTGCCTATTTATATTCCTTCAATTTCTTTATCTTGTTTAATTGCTGCAGCTATCATTTCTAGTACCATATTGAATAATAAGGGTGATAATGGACATCTTTGTTTCACCCCTGATCTTATTAGAAATGCATCAGGCTTATCTCCATTGCATACAATGCTTGCTGTTGGTTTTAGGAAGATAATGGTTATTATTTTATGGAAAGTTCCTTTATTCCTATGCTCTCCAATGTTTTTAATGGGAATGGGCGTTGTATTTTGCGAAAGCTTTTTGTGCATCTATTGAGATATTCATGTGGTTTATGTTAATTTTGTTGTTGATATGACCGATAATGCTAATAGTTTTCCTAATATTGAACCAGCCCTGCATTCCTGGTATGAATCCTACCTGATCATAATGTATTATTCTCATGATAAGATGCTGTATTCCTTTTACTAATATCTTATTTAAAATGTTTACATTTATATTCATTAGAGAAATTGGTCTATAATTTTCTTTCTCTGTTTTGTCTCTTCCTGGTTTAGGTATCAAAACCATACTTACATTAAAAAAAAGACTTTGGGAGGACTCTTTCTTCCCCAATTTTCAAAAATATTCTATATAGTATTGAAATTAACTATTCTTTAAGTATTTGATAGAATTCACTTGTAAATCCATCTGGCCCTGGAGATTTTTTCCTAGGTAGATCATTGATGGCTTGTTCAATTAGTTTTTTCTGAGATGGGGTTGTTTAAGTATTCAACTTCTTCTTCTGTTATTCTGGGCAATTTGTGTTTTTGTAAATACTCATCCCCAACATTTAGATTTTCGAATTTGTGGCCATAAAGTTGGGCTAAATAATTTCTAATTATTGTTTTAATTTCTTCCTCATTGGAGGTGAGGTCACCCCTTTCATTTTTGGTATTAGTAATTTGATTTTCTTCTTTCATTTTCTTAATCATGTTGACCAAAGATTTATCAATTTTATTAATTTTTTTGTAAAATCAGAAATTGATTGTATCTATTAATTCAATAGTTTTCTTAGTTTTAGTTTTATTAATCTCTCCTTTGGTTTTCAGTATTTCTAATTTGGTATTTACTTTGGAATTTTCAATTTGTTCTTTTTCCACCTTTTTCAGCTGCATGCCCAGGTCATTGATCTCCTCTTTCTTTATTTTATTTATGTAGGTATTCAAAGATATAAATCTTCCCCTAAGAATTGCTTTTGCAATACTCCATAAGATTTAGTAGGTTGTCTCATGTTTGCCATTCTCTTGACTGATGGTCTTGATTGTTTCTATGATTTCTTGGTGAACTCACTTATTCTTTAGCATTAGATTATTTAGTTTCCAATTGATTTTTGGTTGTTCTTTCTGTAGTCTTTTATTACATATAATTTTTCCTGCCTTATGATCTGAGAAAGATGCATTGATTTTATCTGCCTTTCTGCACTAAATTGTGAGGATTTATGTCCTAGTACATGGTCAGTTTTTGTATATGTGCCATGTACTGCTGAGCAAAAAGTATATTCATTTCCATTCCCATTCAGTTTTCTCCAGCGATCTATCTTATCTACATTTTCCAGAGTTTTATTTACCTCCTTAACCTCTTTCTTGTTTATTTTGGGGTTAGATTTATCAAGTCCAGAGAGGGGGAATTTGAGGTCCACCACTAGTATAGTTTTGCTGTCAATTTCTTCTTTCAACTCCCCCAATCTCTCCTCTAGGAATTTGGATGCTATACCACTTGAAGCATACACGTTTAGTAATGATAGCGCTTCATTGCCTATGGTGCCTTTTATCAGGATATAGTTTTCTTCCTTATGTCTTTTGAATAGATCTATTTCTGCTTTTTCTTTGTCTGAGATTAGGATTGCTACTCCTGCTTTTCTTTCATCAGGTGAAGCACAATATATTCTGCTCTATCCTTTGACCTTTACCTTGTATGTTTCAAATGTGTTTCTTGTAAACAACACGTTGCTGGATTATTGCTTTTAATCCTTTCTGCTATGTGTCTCTGTTTCATGAGAAAGTTCATTCCATTCTCATTTGCAGTTATGATTACAATCTGTGTATTTCCCTCCATCCTCTTTCCCACCATTTATGCTTTTGTATCTCCCCTTCCCCTTCTCAATACTTTTCACTTTACAACATCACCTCCTGCAGCCTTCCCTTCCTTCTAAGGTATTTCAAAGGTTTCTTTCCTTATGATGTTGTTGTCATTATATCGTGAAACTGTCCATATTGTCACTTCTTACAATTCAATATTACATTACACTCATATGTCAGAATTTGTTTAGCTAATCCAAATTTAATAGATATTCCCTTTATTTCCAGTTCTTTGATACAGTAAAATTTGCCATAAATATTTTTTAGGTTTGGTTCCATTTCCTCTTGCTTTTAAAATCTCTTTGTGGATATATACTAATTGTCTTATTGATGGCTTAATGACTATGAATATTTAAAAATTTGGAAAGTAACATACCAAACTGCTTTGCAGAATGATTGGACCAATCAACAACTCTGAAAACAGTACATCAATATGTCTAAATCTTGACTACTCCAGCTTTTTTATTTTCTCCATTTATCTTCTTTTATAATTTGATGATTAGAAGGTGGAACTTCAGATTTTACTTAATTTGCATTTCTCTAATTATTGATGATTTAGAGAAATTTTTCATAAAATTGTTAATACCGTGTATATCTATTTTTGAAAATTCCATTTTCTTATCTTCTGGTGTTTTATCAACTTTAGAATGTCTAAATATTTGTCTGTACATTTGTTATATAGGCAATATATAACATAATACATATTTATATTATATAGACTATAATATTATATATTAATCTAATATATTTGGAAAATTCCAAATACATACATTTATATGTATGTGTATGTGCATGCATATATATGTATGTGAATGTATGTTTGCACACATGTAATCTTTGAAATAAAAGCTTTATTTGAAATACTTGCCGTGAAGATGTTCCCCCTAGATACCCATTTACCTTATGATTTTTACGATTTTTTTTAGTAAAAATTTTTTGAATTTTACCTAAACAAATTTGTTTATATTATATTCTGTGGTTTTCTTTATCCATTGTTTGACCATGAGCTCTGTTTCAGCTATGGATCTGAAAGGTACTTTCTTTCATGTTTCTCTAATTTTCATTTGATATCACTATTCATTGTTCAACATACAGATCTAGTTGAAGTTTATACTAGTATATAGAGTGTGAGGTGTTAGTCTACATGTAATTTCTATCAGAATGCTTTCTAATCGTTTCCAACTGTTTTTTCCCAAATGAGTTTTTACCCAAGAGTTGTGGTTTTTGGACTTAATATATTCATTTGTTTTGGTATGTTCCATGCATGGATTTCTCTCTTTTTTTTTCCATGTTCCAAATCATTTTAATTATTGCTATTTTGTAGTATATTTTGAAATCTGGTACTGCTAGGCCCCTTTCCTACTCACTTTGGTTTTACTTTGGTAAATACAATTGTGTAACACTGCAGAAATAAGGTAATTTAGGTAGAATTATTAATTTTATTTTATGGTATGGACTTTTCCAATAACAATTAATATTTCCTCAATTTTTTGGTTTTATGTTTATTCCTTCAAAAACTGTTTGGAAGTTTGATTTATTTCTTTCTCATGTGTTCCTTGGCAGATGGAATCACAAGTATCTTTCTGTATTCTATTACGTATTCTACAGCTATATTGATTGAATTTGTCTTTTTATTTTCCTGTTGGGTTTTGTGGGTAACACCCAGGAATGTAAATGTTTTTTGTGGATTTATTTTATATCTTGCATTTCTGGTGAATTTACTATTTCAAATAATTATTTATTTGGTTCTTTAGGGTTTAGAAGTAAAGTGTGCAAAAATGATGTTTTGGTTTTCTTGTCACCCATGCTTATTTCTTCAATTTTTTCTTCCCACTGTTTTGCTATATCTAGTATTTTTAACAATATCTCAAATACAAGATGTGACATTGGCATTAGGTGATCAGGTATACATCTGATCTTAATGGAATATCATCTAGCTTTCCTCTTTTGCATTTAATGTTTATTTTGGTTTTAGATATATGTTGTTAACTATCCTAAGTCACAGTCTATTTATATTATATCTCTGCTTTGTAGTTTTTTTCCAAATAATTTTTTTCAAATGTCTTTTCAACCTCTACTTATATGATATTCATATTTACAGTCTCTCTTATATTAGACTATCCCTGAAATACTCATATAAATACAATCTGATCAAAGTGTATAATCATTCTAATATGTTGACATAGTTCTTTTGCTAATATTTTATTTTAAAGTTTTATATGAATGTTCATTAGAGATATTGGTCCATAGTTTTCTTTTATTATTTGCCTTTCCCTGGTTTGGGTATCCCGACCATATTTGTATCATTGAAAGAGTTTGGAAATATGCCTTCATTTATTAGTGATATAAGCATTTTATGTTATGTAACAATGAATTATTCATTGAATATTTATTTTTCTCCTTGAACATTTAAAACTCTTCTTATATCTCTACCATTTTAAGTTGACTTATAGATGGATAAATTTTTTTATGCTATTATATTATTTAACTAATCTATTTCTTTTGTTAACTTGGTTATTTTATTTTTCAGAAATATGTGATCACTTTCTCCAAGTTAAAAGTTAGATTTACTTTGCAACTGAGAAAATAGTTTCCAATAAGGGCCTTTATTTTTCTTCATTTGTGAGATTTTCTTTTTCATAAAGTTTTAAAATTAATTTATTTTTAGTTTTCACATTCATTTCCATAAGATTTTGAGTTTCAAGTTTTCTATCCATTTCTCCCTTCCCCCATTTCAAGATGGTATGCATTTTGATTTCCCCTTCTCCTAATCTTCCAACTCTTGTCTTATACCTCTCCCCTTCTATTTTCCTGGAGGGGGAATGATTTCTATACCCCATTGCTTGTACATCTAATTTCCCAGTTGCATGATAAAATAATTTTTAACGTTCATTTTCTGTTCCTCCCTTCCTCACTCCCCAGTAATCTTCATTGAGAAGGTGAGCAATTTGATATAGGCTATACATGGCTAGTCATGCAAAACACTTCTATAGTAGTCATGTTGTGAAAGATTAAGTATATTTCCCTCCATCCTATCCCACACCCTCATTTATTCTATTCTCTCATTTCACCATGTCTCTCCTCAAAAGTGTTTGCTTCTCATTACCCCCTTCTCCAAACTGCCTTTCCTTTGATTATACCCCTTCTCTTTTATCCCCTCTCCCATACTTTCCTGCAGGGTAACATAGATTTCCATACCCAATTGAATGTGTATGTTATTCTCCCCTTAAGGCAAATCTGATGAGAGTAAGGTTCACTCATTCCCTCTCATGTCCCCCTTATTCTTCTCCATGAAAAAACCTTTGTCTTGCCTCTTTTATGTCAGATAATTTACTGAATTCTACCATACCCTTTCTCCTTCTCCCAGTACATTTCACTCATACCCATTAATTTTATTTTTTTTCAGTTATCCTTTCATATTCAACTAACCCTTTGCCTTTGGACTATATATATATATATTACCTCCATCTACCCTAATACTGAGTCAAGTGTCACGAGTGACAAATATCATCCTTTCATGTAGGAATGTACACAGTTCAATTTTAATAAGGCCCTTATGATTTCTTTCTCACTTACTTTTTCATGCTTCTTTTGATTCTTGTATTTGAAAATCAATTTTTCTGTTTAACTCTGTTTTTTTTCTCAATAATTGTAACAGCAAGGACCCTAGCATACAGAGTAGGGCCTACTGCATAGGTTCTTGGATTTGCTTTTCAAAAAACAATGAATCAAACACATATATTCTTCACTTAGTTCAAAGGAAAAAGTCAGCATCCTGAACTTAAGAGAAAATACAAACAGAGAAATAAAGACCAACAAATAGGTGTTCCAACTCTATGACCATAAACAATACATACATCACAAATCAGCAGACAGTTTCAACTGCATGACCATTATATACATACATAGTGACCAAAGAGAGAAGGATCAGCATCTGGGTTTTCAAAGGCGAGGAGTGAGAGATCCTGAGTGACTACTCAGCATCTCACCTGGCCAAAGAAATATTTCCAGTGAGTAAACACCAGAGTAAAACCTCACTTCAAAATATTTATACACTTTTCAGAGCTGGAGGACACAACACTGACCCAGTACCTCAACAGAAATTAACAAAAGGTATTGAGGCCTATTAATTGTTGGGGAAGATCTTTAACTCTTCCCCCACCCACAATTTTCCTTATATTACCATTACAAGAATGCATTAAATTCCTCTTTGTCATTGAATGTCAATTTTACTCCTCATTGATTACACTCAGTTTTTCTGGGTAAGTGATTCTTGGCTTTAATCCTAGTTCCTTTGACCTCTGGAATATCATATTTCAACCCACTAATCTTAATGTAGAAGCTGCTAAATATTGTGTTACCCTGATTGTGTTTCCACAATACTTGAAGTGCTTCTTTCTGCATGATTGCAATATTTTCTCCTTGATGTGGGAACTCTGGAATTTGGCTATAATATTCCTGAGAGTTTTCCTTTTGGGATCCCTTCTGGAGGTGATTAGTGGATTTTTTTCCAACTTCTATTTTACTCTCTGCTTCTAGAATAACACAGCAGTTTTCCTTGATAATATCTTGACAGATGAGGTCTAGGTTCTTCTGTTTTATCATTGTGTTAAAGCAGTCCAAAACATTTTAAATTATCTCTCCTGGCTCTATTTTCCAAGTCAGTTATTTTTCTAGTGAGATATTTCACATTGTCTTCTATTTTTTTTCCATTTTGGTTTTGTTTTATACTTTCTTGATTTCTCATAATGTCATTATCTTCCATTTGCTCCATTTAAATGTTTAAGGAACTAGTTTCTTCAATGAACTTTTGGATCTCCTTTTCCATTTGGCCAATTCTGCTTTTTAAGGTTTTTTTCACCTCATTGGCTTTATGGACTTTCTTGCATCATTCTCATTTCTCTTCCAAAATTTTCTTCTATTTTACTTACTTGATTTACAAAATCCTTTTTGAGTTCTTCCATAGCCTGAGACCAATTCATAGTATTTTTGGAGGATTTGGCTGTAGAAATTTTGAATTTGTTGTCTTCTGAGTGTTTGTTTTATCTTTCCTGTCACCAAAGTAAGTTTCTATAGTCTTAAGTTTTTTCTCCCACTATTTGTTCATTTTCCCAGCCAATTATTTTACTTTTTAACTTTTTGTTAAGATAGGGTTCTAATTCCAGTTTGGAGGGCATACTGTCCAAAACTTTAGGGGTTTTGTGTAGCTATTTTCAGATATACTTCTAGGGACGTGTAAGTTTTCAGTTCTTTCAAGGTGGCATCATCTAAAGAGAGCTTTTTACTCCTTTCCTGGCCTGTGCTCTGGTCTATGAGTGACCACAAGTGCTCTTTTCTGCCCTGGAACTGTGAGGAAAGTCACATTGCTGCCACAAGCTCTGCTATGCCTAGTCTTTTGCTTACTCCATTACTGTGACCCAGATCCAAGTATGGGCAAAGCAACAGAATCATGGCTCAGTGCCAGCAAAAAGACCCTTGTAATCTCTTTCTGATCAATTGTTTGATCAACTTCTGGAAGCTGTCACTGGGACTGTGGTGGATTTGGGATGGTCTGGGCTCCTCTATCACTTAAGTTCAACAAACCTTTCCTACTGGTCT
>JAQQSK010009084.1:0-13232 GCA_028658325.1 Potorous gilbertii | reverse complement strand
ATTTATTTTGATCCCTGGTTCTAGAATATCAGGGCAGTTTTCCTTGATAATTTCATGAAAGATGATGTCTAGGCTCTTTTTTTGGTCACAGCTTTTAGGTAGTCCCATAATTTTTAAATTGTCTCTCCTGGATCTATTTTCCAGGTCAGTTGTTTTTCCAATGAGATATTTCACATTGGCTTCCATTTTTTCATTCTTTTGGTTTTGTTTTGTGATTTCTTGGTTTCTCATAAAGTCATTAGCCTCCATCTGTTCCATTCTAATTTTTAAAGAACTATTTTCTTCAGTGAGCTTTTCCATTTGGCTAATTGTGCTTTTTAAAGCATTCTTCTCCTCATTGGCTTTTTGAACTTCTTTTGCCATTTGAGTTAGCCTATTTTTAGAGGTGTTATTTTCTTCAGCATTTTTTTGGTTCTCTTTTACCAAGTTGTTGATTTTATGCTTTTCTTGCATCTTTCTCATTGCTCTTCCCAATTTTTCCTCCACTTCTCTTACTTGATTTTCAAAATCCTTTTTGAGCTCTTCCATGGCCTGAGACCATTGAATATTTATTTTGGATGTTTGGGATACAGAAGCCTTGACTTCTAGGTTTTTCCCTGATGGTAAGCATTGTTCTTCCTCATCTGAAAGAATGGGAGAAGATATCTATTCACCAAGAAAGTAACTTTCTATAGGCTTATTTTTCCCTCTTTTTTGGGCATTTTCCCAACCAGTTACTTGACTTTTGGGTCCTTTGTCAAGAGTAGGGTATACTCTGGGAATCTGTAAGATCTCAGTTCTTCCAAGGTGGCACAATCAAGTGTGTACACAGGTCTGGGAGCAAGAAGAAATTCTTGTGCCCAGAATCTGAGTAATAGAGTTTCCTCTTCACAACCACCAGGTCCCTAGTTCCACCAAGCCAGCACTGGCGGCTGGGATTTAGATAAGCTGCAGGGGCAGGGCTGCCATTCAGTGTGAGATAAAGATCAGCTGCTAAAATCCCCTAAGAGTATTAGGTAGGGGCAGGGCCTCTACATAGGGCTGAGGTAAGAATCAGCAGCTCAGTGCCCCCGGGGGTTTTACAATCCAACAATGGATGCAGACTGCTGTAGGGGCTGCTGTGGAAGCTGCTGCTGCCCATCCTATGTGGCCTCTGTGGCTGCTGCCTGAGGCCGAAGCTATGGGAAGCTGCTTCTCCCTTCTCAGCCAGCTGAAAAAACCCTGTCACTGACCTTTGACGCCTGTGGGTTGAGGGATCTGTGAACTGTTGTACTGTGACTGAAGATTTGCCCCTGAGACCTGCTCTCATCCTCTCCCAGAGCTCCACCATGCGGGCCAAGCCTGGGCTAGGCTCCACTCTGCATCTGGTGCAACAGATGTTTCCTCTCATTCTTTCAGGTCACTCTGGGCTGGAAATCTCCTTCTCTCTGTTGTTCTGTGGCTTCTGCTGCTCTAGAATTTGTTGAGAATCTTTCTTTGCAGGTATTTTATGGGCTGTGGGGGAAGAGCTAGTATATGTGTGTCTTTCTACTCCACCATCTTGGCTCCACCCCCACTTTGTTTGTTTGTTTTTGATGTTCTAAAGTGGGGGGAAGGATTAGTGGAAGTCTTCAGGGCTTTTCTAGTTCTATGAGTAAGTCATAAACTTTAAAAAAGGAGTGATATTGCCACTTTTTACATCAAAACAATATATATCAAAAATCCTATGACATACTTGGTGTTTCATTCACACAGAAGCACGTCTTTCTTTGACAATACTGGTGGAAGTTTGTGAGCAGAGTAAGAAAGTACAGGAAAGAGAGGTGTCAGCAAATTCAATTCAATTGAATCTGAATTCAACATCTACTCTGTGCAACATACAGGTCAGATCGATGCCTCCAATATTTGGCCACAGTTATGGCAGGTTGGGATGAGATAAAAGGGCTTCATGGTTGAGGTGGAGGAAGAACCCTGCCAATATGTCAGAGAGTTGGGTGATTAAACGAGGGAACATTGTACAGCTCTGGATTGAAAAAAATCCTCCTGATTGTGTCCCCACTTTGGGATAGGGAGCAGGCTTCTGCTAGAAAGATGAGCTCAGTGGATGTTGGAGCAGGCTGCTCAAGAGGGGAAAGAAATCTTCAAGTCTAGTATTCTTTAATTGTTACCAGCCTCTCTGAATAATTTGGACTAGAAGCATAAGACTGTATGTAAACAGGGCCAGCACATTCTGTAGCTAAAGACCAACCTCTGAGCTTTCAAGGACTATATTGAAAATTGAGGAGTAGCTAATGAATCCTTTGGCTGCACAAGTAAAGGATCTCTCTTGATTGGTGGGGGAATTGATAGGCCCCAGGCAGGAACCCACCCTATTGTCTCTGACCCAAAGGCTCCTGATCCTGTGAGGACTGGAGTCATGAGACAGAATTAGAGCAGAAGTGGGGTATAGGTTGGGGATCTCTCACCAGTAGTAAGAAAAACCCTGGCTTAGCCTATCACTACTTCTAGGAGGACTGGGACTCTTCAAAGGGAGGGAGCAGGCAGTAGGTGAAACTTTTCCACCAAGGAGTTGGAGTGATTAGTTACAAGAGAAGGCCATGGACTTACAAGTCCCAGGGTTAATGACTCACAAGGGTGTGGTCTAATGGAGCCATTGCTGAGCCATCACCAGCCACTGACTTCCATAGCATAGGAGAGCTCTCTGAGATTCTTTTACTAGGTCAATTAAATTGGTTAGATCCAATTGCTCTGTGTTCCTTTTTAGGAGGCTGAGATAGGGAGCTATTTGCAACTGGTATGAAAGTTGAATTCCCATTGTAGCCAGATCCCCAGTGAGGATGTGCAATGGAGGGGGTGAAGTTCCTTAAGGAAATGGGCTTGATAAATTGAGTTTCCAAAGCCTCCTCTACCTCTACCCCTTTATGTTCTACTGTTCCCTCCTTCACACTCACCTTATATCTGTCCATCTTAGGGGAAATTAGATCCTACCTTCACAAAGGTGGAGCCCCATCTGAATGACTTCAGTCTTTAGTTATGAGTTTTACAAAATAATATTCCATTATATTCAGTGTACTGTCATGATTAGGGAGCAGGCCTCCAAGCCAGACAGACCTATGTCCAAGTTTTTACCTGCCTCTGAGACATATACTGGTAAGTCACTAAGTTGCTCAGTCTTCTAGGCAACTTTACAATATTTTAAGTTTCATAGTAAGTATTGATATGCATTCGTAGAGGGGGTTTCTTCTCCTGGGATCTCCCTGTAATAGTGAATTTACAGGTCTGGTCCCTATTCCCACCTTTCACTTCCTTGGAGCAGGGAGCCAAGATGGTGGAGTGAGAGCAACAACTTACCTAAGCTCTTAGATAAATCTCTTCAGATACCTCTAAAAAGAGAATCTGACCAAATTTTGGAGGTGCAGAATCCAATAGCAGACAGACTGTGGCAGATTCACAGCCCGGGACAGACTGGAAGGTTGACAGGAAGGATCTGTTCTCTGGGACTGAGCCCACAGAACACAGCACAGTGCATCCAGCGCAGTGGAATGAGAGGGCCCCAGGGAAACCTGAGACAGCAACAGGCAGAACCAGCAGACCAGCAGCCCAGGGTGAGAGACCAGTAGAGCCCATCGAGTGACATCCACTATGTACCAGATATCAGCTACAGCTGCTCCTGAGACTTTTAGCCCGCAGATTAAACATCTGTAAGTCACCTACTTGAACTTCTGAAAGCCAGGATGGCAGAGTGATCAGTAAATGCTCTCTCCTCCCCATCTCGATGACCTCGAAAGAACCATAAAATATTTCCCCAGAAAAATCCTGGATTGGCGGAAACAGCAGAGAGGACAAATAGTCTCATCATTTCCTTGGAGCATTTGCCCAGTGTGGTGATCTCTGAGTCAAAGAACAAAACCACATTTCTTGTGTCATTCCAAATTGATGTCTAGAATTGTTGGAACACTTTGCAATTCTACCAAGAGTGTATCAGTGTGCCTGTCTTTCCACAGTATCTCCAACGTCTTTCCATCCATTGTCATCTTTGCCCATTTGAATGGAATGAGGTTGCCTCAGATATATTTTCTCATCTTTATCAATTTCAATTTTAATTATCAATATCAATTATTTATTATCCATTAGTTGGAACATTTAAAAAAAATTATGGTCATTTATAATTTCCCATTCTTCTTTTGGAAATTGTTCATTTCCTCTGACTCCTGTGGTTTAGGAAGCACTATACACACAACAACCCTGTAAGGGAGTTGGCACAAACATGATCCTACCATTTTAGATACGATGAAACTGAGGGACAGAAAAGAACTGTACTCCTGTCTGTCAGCAGTCATGGCTGAGACTAAAAACCTCTTCACAGAAGAATTAGATGAGCTAGTCAGTGATAAAAGCAGCAAGACCTTTTATTTATGGGCTTAGGGGAATATCACGTGACTTAGCTTAAAAAAACCCAGGGAGTGGGAGGAAGGAACAACCCAAGCACAAGACTGTCTATCTTCTCACTCATTGGTTGTTCTATGCCTGCAATTCTCTCGTCTCCATCTCCTGGCTTGCTTTAAGTCCCAGCTAAAATCTTAGCTTGTATTAAAAAAAAAACCAAAAAACCTTTTCCCATCACCTTTAAGTCTTCCCTCTGTTGATTATCTCCAATTTACCCTGTATATATCTTGTTTGTCCATAACTATTTGCATGTGGCCTCCTTGATTAGACTATGAACTACTTGATGGCAGGGATTTGGGGGGGGGGCTTTCTTTATAAACTCAGCAGCTGGCACAGTGCCTGGCACATAGTTGGAACTTAACAAATACTTGTTGCTTGAGTGGTGACAAGGGAAGGATCCTGGGGCAGCCCTTCAGACTAGAAAAAGCCACCAACTCTCTTACACTGGGGCTAGGACTGACCCCTGGAAAGCAGGATTGGGAAGGGGGAAAATGGTGCAATTAGGAAATGTGCCTGGGAGCTTCATGTACAATGGTCTTGGGGCTATGACAAGAGAACTGTCTGGCAGGCCTGAATGCTCCCCTGACTTGGTGCATAGTTATAACAAGTTCTTCCTGGAATTCTGGTTCAGACAAATTCAAGCAGCCCAGACCCTGGGCCATGGCAGGTCTAGGGACAGAGGATTTTGGGGGTTGAAGTTATTTATTTCTTTTTTCTCCAAATTTATTACTTTATTTGTTTTCTGTTTTCAACAATCACTTCCATAAGTTCCAAATTTTCTCCTCCCTCCTCCCTCTCTCCCCAAGATGGCATGCAATTTTATATGGTTCCACACAAGCATTCCTATTAAACATATTTTCACATTAGTCATGTTGCATAGAAGAATTAAAATGGATGGGAGAAACCATGAAAAAAATAAAATGTAACAATGGAGAAAATAGTCTGCTTCATTCTGTGTTCCAACTCCATAGTTCTTCCTCTGGATGTAGATGGCATTTTGCATCATGAGTCCTTTGGAAAAGTTTTAGGTCCTTGCATTGCTTATCAAAGTCAGTCATTTCACACTGTAGCTGTTTCTGTGAACAATGTTCTCCTGGTTCTGCTCACTTCACTCAGCATCAGTTCATATAAGTCTATCCAGGTTTTTCTGAAGTCCTTCAGTTCATCATTTCTTATAGCACTTTCCTATGCCACAACTTGTTCAGTCATTCCCCAATTGATGGGCATCCCCTCGATTTCCAGTTCTTTGCCACCACAAAAAGAGTTGCTATAAATATTTTTGTACACATGGATCCTTTTCCCATTTTTATGATCTCTTTGGGATACAGTCCTAGAAGCAAAATTGCTGAGTCAAAGGGTATGCATATTTTATGGCCCTTTGGGCATAGTTCCAAACTGCTCTCCAGAGTGGTTGGATCAGTGGAGCTGTTTATTTCTTTAGCTGGAAAAGAGGAGACCCAGTCTGGTGGGCCTGAATGGTTTTCTACCCTTGAGGTCACAGCCAGGGAGACATCAAACAGCTGAGGAACTAAAAGCTTCTATCTTAGAAAAGAAGATTCCTCATGAGGAGTTTCCAGAAAAGGGCAGGGGAGAAAGGAAGAGAGTCAACTGCTAGGGAACAGAGTCTGTTGGAGGCAGAAAGACTAGGTCAGAAAAACAGGAATTTTCAAACAATTTGCCCAAGCTGGAACCTCGCCATTCTGACTGCAAATTCAGTGCATCACAGGACAATCAGGTCATATATCTAGTACAGGAAGGGACTTCAGAGATAATCTAATCTAAAGTCTTCCTTTTACAAATGAGGAATGAGGCCTGGAGAGTTTGTGTAAGCCTGTTTTATGCAAGTGTCAGTGGCTGGAACTTGGGTCTACATCATTCAACTCCAGATACTGGATTTTCTCAAGTAGAGGAATATAAAGAAGACCCAGCCAAAGGCAGAAAGATGCATAAATCGTCTTTTGAAAAGTCTTTGATTTTAAAAAATGGAATGAATAAGTGGTGTCATGGAAAAAAGAAGACAGGGGGTCTTATACACTTAGTAGTTGTGTGACCCCAGGCAAGGTCCCATGACCTCTCAACTTCCTTTTCTTCATCTGTGAAATAAAGGAGTTGGAATCAATGGCCTCTAAGGTCCCCACAAACTCTAAATCTATGATCTTATGAATTCATAAACAAAACCTATTAATGACATACATCATTGCTGGATATAGCAAAGCATTGCCAAGGAACACCTATTAAACTGCAGCCACACAAAACATTGGACATGTACTCACTAGGTATTGGAATCCTGGTTACCTAGAGGATTGATTGTTTTTAGTGGGGCTTCTCCAGGTCTAAGGAATTTAAAGGAATAAAGAAAATTTCATATTGAATAAAATGTTTTTGTTAGGTTTTTTTCAAAGTTACTCACTGAAACCAGTGGAGAGCATATCTATAGCTTACTAAATTAGATGCTCTTTGCAACCCCGGTCCCGGTATCATTGGAGAAATCTTGAGGTCCTAGGTCCTTAATTAAGTTGAATTTTTTAATTTATTCCATTGCTAATAGCTCCTTGTGGCTTCATTTACATAAATTTATATTTAGGCAAGCAACTAAGCTCTCCGAGAACTAGAGAGAGCCAGGGAGCAAGAGAACGAGGCCATGACCAAGGGGTCTGGTCTACTCACCTTGAGCACAGCCACCATAAATCAACTGCTTTCCACCAGGCAAGGTCTCTAATACCAGCTGACTATCAGCCCAAGTATCTGTACTGGCTAGAGTTCTAGTTCATCAATTTCTATCCTGACCTATGTGTCCTTGGTTGTTAATCTTTTCCAGGGCTATGGCCAATCCATTAACAAGGAGGCAACTCATCTTCCAGAGGCTTCTGGACTGTGATTTGTTCTTTGTCCTCTGACCTACTGTTCTTATCTTCTCATTTCAGGGTGTATGGCTTGGTGGTGGTGAGACTTTTGCAAATGAGGGCAGCATGTAAGATGTATTTGGACAATGACTCGTTGAGTTGATTCACTCAGTGTTCTTTTGCTTGGATCCAAGTATTAGGAGTCAGTCAGCCTGAAACATCAGTCTTTTCCTGGATATTTTCATAGAATCCCCTTGAATTTTCAGATCATATTTTTGAGAGCATAAATTTCGAGGAGGACATTACTCAAAAACATTCAATGCCAGTGGCACTGATACATTCTAGATATTTTGTACTACATATCATCCAGTGTGTGACTATTTGTTATTCCCTTGGGGTATTTCCAGTAGCTAAGTACTTTTCCATTTCTGATGTTACACAAAGCTCCTGATGGAAAGGCAGAAAGAAATCCTACTGGACTTTATTAGGGAGTACTATGGGTAAAGGAGAGGAAGAAAAGACCTTTTTATAGACTGCTATGGAAGAGCCCTTTCCCCTGTATTGTAAGGAATGGATTAAAGAAGGGACACCACAGTGTAAATTTGGTCTTTGTTTCTATTTTTAGACATGTTTATTGAATTTTAACTGTAATAATATTGCATCATAATATTGAATCCCTGTGATCCTCCTTTCTCCAGCAAGCCTACTGTCATGAAATTCTCTGTCATGAAATTTTCATTGGAAAGCAGTCTTTCTGAACAACTCAAATCAAATCATCCAAGTAGCAGAGATATCATTCTCCTTTGTTTTTATGAATGGATCAAGCAAGTTTGTTCAGGTAGTCAGGCTGATGTGAGAAGTCTGACTGCATTACCACTGTTCATTACTAGGGAGGAAAAAACCAAATCTTAGACTAATTTAAGACCACAAGAGTCAGATACATACAGAATTTCCTTGGTCTAAGCCAACCTAAGTGGTTAGAATGAGTCAATCATCACCCCCTTGCTTCCCTATTCAGCATAGGGATAACTTTCAATTCCTGAGTCCTCTTGAGTTTCATGAAGAGCTCAGAAACAATTGGAGAAACGTGCTTCTAAACAATCTCCCTCTCTGACCATCAGTTCCTTTGGCCTTTGGCTACCTGAGCTACCCTCCTCAGTTACAGTCCAAACCCAAACCAATGGCCATCTTTGACATCTACAACAGGGAACAGGGCTCTCAGCTGAATTGATTTGCTGGCGTCACTATAGAGAAGAAACAGGAGCATCTCTTGCCACTTTTCACTTGCTACTGGGATCTTAAGGATCAAAATAATTTTATTTTTATTACTCCCTCAAACTCGGGAACTCCCCTCTCATCTTCCTCACTGCATCAATCATCTGTTGCTCTCTTTCTTTCTCCCCAAGACTCAGGCAGGTGAGCAACAAGTATTCACTAAGAGCTGACTATGTGCACTGTGCTAAGCACAGGAGATAAAAATACAAGCAAAAAGAATGACAGTTCTTGCTCTCAAGGAACTTACATTCTAATGGGAGAAAACAACACACAAGAGGGAGCTGATTAGGAAAGTGATATGGTGAAATTCAGAGAGTCAGAAGTACAGCAAGGAGGAAAATGAAGGATGGCTTGGGCCATTCCCAAAATGGAGGCACTCACCAATGGAAAAATGGGGCTGACTTTACAGGGGGAAATTTCAGAATGAGAAGGCAAATGTCATGGTGGTTCTTGGAACCATTGAAAGGGGTGACTTCACAATGAAGGCATGAATATCCACTGATCAATACATTCTATATATTTAGAGAAAGCATGGCATGACAGATAGAAGGTTGGCCTGGGAGACAAGGAGACTTGGATTTGAATCCTGCCTCAGACACTTATTAGTTGTGTGTGCAACCCTAGGCAAGTTATTTAATTTTTCTGGACCTCAGTTTCCTCAAATGCAAAAAGATACTCTAAGATGTCTCTTAAATCTGTAATCCTGTGTTATTATCAGAGAGATCACATGGTGTGATGAACTGGTCTTAAAGTCAAGAAGGCCAGCATTGTCATTCTCCTGATTACCTCTTAGCTTCTCAGTGCCCCAGGCAACTCTCTAAGATCAAAAGTTACTGAAGAGCCACTGACCTACACAGGTGGAAGGAATGGAATTTCTTGAGGAATTCCCCATCTGGAGTCCAGATACTGGTTAGGCAAAGTTGACTTGCTGGAATCCAGACCACGAACAAAATTTCACACCTTTGTTCACTGTGAGCTCATGACTCCCTGTGAATGGGAGCCTATCCTGGGACTCTGAGAATGCTTCCAGGGTATAGCGTCAAAGTCGTAAGAGCAGAATCTAACTAACCTCTATGAAAACAGGTTCAAAGGCAACCTATGGGATGAGTTAGACTCTCCTCTCCCCTTTCCCCTTTATTACCCGACAACCAGTTAAGATGCTCAAAGATCCCCAATGTAGATCTGGGAGCAGAAATGACATCTAGCTTCCCCACCAGTCACTGCCTGAGGGCCCCTGGAAAGAGTGGGTAGTAACTGACCAACTGGTTCAAAGATGGGACCTTTAACAATAATGATGATGATGATGATGATGTTACTTGACATTTCTATCAACTTTAAGGTCCGTCTATAAAACATTTCATATACATTATCACATTTAATCCTGACAATACCTCTGTAAACTAGATGCCATTATCACCCAAATTTTATCTATGAGGCTCTTCTGCGACTTTCCCAGAGTCACAAAGCTAGTGTTTGAGGTCAGATTTGAACTCAGGTCTTCCTAACTCCAAGTTCAGTGCTGTATCCACTGAGCCCCTTGCTACCTCTGTAGAAGACCACAGAGAGTAATCTCTGTTCCACCTGTCCTACCTCTGCCCCCAAATCAGACAGGTGGCAGACACAGAGATTTGCAGCTCCCTCAAAACCTCTCCAATTCCCTCAGGTCTCAGTGGACTTTAAAACAATGACTTCAGTACTTCTCATTTGGATAAGGAAATGTTGAAGGTGGGCTCTCTCTAATGTTTATTTATTATAGAAACACATTGGAGAAAAACTTGTTGCCAGATATAGAAATTGAAATGGGTAGGAGAATTGATCGATTCCTTTTTTCATTGGAAGGAGAAATCCTGTGGACCTAGAGAAACACATTTATTCAAATGGGTCTGGAAACTTGCATTCCATCCTGGGAGGAGGGGGAGGAGGAAATAAACATGTATTAAGGGTTTGCTTTGTGCTGGCACTGTGTTAAGCACTTTACAATCATCATCTCTTTTGGTCTCTACAACATGCCTACAGCATGAGGTGGATGATAATATTATCCCCATTTTACATTTGAGGAAACTGAGGCAGACAGTTGCCAGACTCCAAGTTTAGGTTTTTTCTGCCCATTGTGTGAGACATCATACGTAAGACAAAAGTCTTATACATAATGAACTTGCTTGTTCTTGCAAGCATTTGCACAGACATGATTAATTTTTGTTCAGAGCCGAAAGGGACCTCAGAGGCTACCTCATCTAGACTGTGTCTGCCCCTACAAAACATCTGCAAGATAGCCACCCAACCTTTGCCTGAAGGCTCTAGGGAGAAGGACCCCACTACTTCCAAAAGCCACACATTCTGGTTTGGGACAGCTCTAATCGTCATGAATCCTGCTTCTACATATCCTGCTCCTAGTTTGCCCCTTTGGGATCCAGTAGAGTGTGATCTCTGTTCTACCTGACAGCCTTCTGAATACTTGAACCCAGATATCGTGTCTCCTCTTCTCCAGGACAGACATTTCTAACGTCAGAGCCTAAAGTACTCCATACTCCAGACAAGCTGGGTTATCTGTGGTCCATGTGCCAAACTTGGTGGCCTCCATGCTTTTGCGGGAATGCTCCTATTGAATTCCTACCAGTTTTTAAAGTCCAACTCAGATGCCACCCATAAAGCTTTTTCTAATCTCCCCAACCCTTCGTAGAATAGCAGAAAGAACTGAAAGGGATTCTAGAGATTATTGTGGACATTTTCTGGAACAGAAATTCACACTTGAATCAAAAAGCGAGTGAAGAGGATGGGGAAAAAAGCCCTAGCCACATTACATGCAAATATTTTTCTACAGTTTGATTCTTTATGTCCAAGCATTTCACCATTTGATAGGGTATTTTCTTATGTTAAAAAAGGTGAAGAGAAATCTTTATTAACAGTGAGGGAGCAGCAGCTGCTAGCCTGGTAAGATGTGGGCAGTCCTATTTAAGGACATAGTCTCAAGGTCAAAAAAATGGTTTATGACCTATCCTCTCTAACAAGAAAAATAACATGAGATATCTGAAATAGAAAACAGGAAATCACAGCAGTATCCTCCCAGGTCTTCCCACCAGCATCTATTTTGTGCTTTCATAAATTGCATGAGTCAGAAGCAAAGGATTATACAGGAGAGAGCCATTAACAAGAAATCTAGTGGGTCTCAGGGAAGAAACTTCTTTGGTTTGGCTGAGGCAGTGTGGTATATTTAAGGCAGACATCCAGGTCTGCTATTTACTACCTCTAACCTTAGGTGAGTCATTTAAACTCTCAGGACCTCTGTAAAATGATGACTTGAATTAAAGGACCTCCAAGGACCCTTTCAGGGCCGCTAGGTATGGGGTCATGAAGAGTTGGACATGAATGAAATGACTCAATAGCAAAAGGTTACTTTTAGCTCTATATGGTTTTAATGGGAAAGCAATGACCTTTGGATTGGGAGTCTAGAATTGGCTCTAAACCCTGGCTCTGCTACATGAATGTATTGGCTAAACTGGTGCCCATTTGTGGAACTTAATTTTCTCAACTGTAAAATGAGAGGGGTGGGCTAGTTGGTCTCCTAAGTCTCATCCAGTTGTAAATATATGAGCCCATTATTCTATGATCTTACGACTAGATAAACTTCTAAGGTCCCTTACAGCTCTAATATCCATGATTCCATGACTTTATATTATTATATAATATCTGATCCTTCATCAAAATTCTAACTGGAACTTCCTTGTTTGTGGTATGGTGCAAGTCTCTCTTACTTATCACACAGGTTTCCACTGCTGTTTTTCTCACTTTTAATTCTTTGGAGACAAGAGTGTACAATGTGTTGTAGTCATGTAATGCCCTGATAAGAATATTGGTAATAAGGCCTCATTTCTAGAATATATAGAGAACTTAGTCAAATGTACAACTATACAAGTCATTCCCCAATTGATAAATGGTCAAAGGATATGAACAGACAATTTTCAGAGGAAGAAATTAAAGATATCTATTATCATATGAAAAAGTGCTCTAAATCACGTTTGATTAGAGAGATGCAAATGAAAACAACTCTGAGGTACCACATTACACCTATAAGATTGGCAAACATGACAAAACAGGAAGATGATAAATGCTGGAGAGGATGTGGGAGAGTTGGAACACTAATTCACTGTTGGTGGAGCTATGAGCTCATCCAGCCATTCTGGAGAGTGATTTGGCACTATGCCCAAAGGGCTACAAAAAATGTGCATACCCTTTGACCCAGCAATATCACTACTAGGACTGTATCCCCAAGAGATCATAAAAATGGGAAAGGGTCCCACATGTACAAAGATATTTATAGCAGCTCTCTTTGTAGTTGCCAAAAACTGGAAATCAAGGAGATGCCCATCAATTGGGGAATGGCTGAATAAATTATGGTATATGAATGTAATGGAGCACTATTGCACCATTAAGAAATGATGAACAAGAAGACTGCAGAGAGGCCTGGAAGGGCTTATATCATATGATGCTGAGCAAAAGGAGCAGAACCAGGAGAACTTTGTGCACAGCAATGACCACAGTGTGTGAGAGTTTTTTCTGGTAGACTTGGAACTTCCTAATAATGCAAGAACTTACAAAAAAAATTCCCAATGGTTTTCTAAGGCAAAATGCCTTCCACACTCAGAGAAAGAACTATGGAATTCATTCACAGAATGTAGAAGATCATGTTTGTGTGTGTGTGTGTGTGTGTGT
>JAQQSK010009083.1:0-13232 GCA_028658325.1 Potorous gilbertii | reverse complement strand
ACAAGGTTAACCTGTTTACATACCTACATGAAAAATGATACTTGTTACTCCTAAAATTGTTCTCATTATTATGGTAGTTAGAAGGAGTGCACATTGACAAAGGTAATGGGTATGAGCTGAATATGATAGGATGATGAAAAATTGAAAGTAAGTGATGAGAAAGAGTAATACACTGGGAGAAGGGGGAAGGGAGAGGTAGAATGTGCTAAATTAACTGACAGGATAGAAGGGCAAAAGAGCTTTTATAGTGTAGGGGAAGGTGGAGGAGGTGAGGAGGAGCACATGAACCTTATATTCATCATTACTCGCTCAAAAGAGTAAATAGCGTAAAGACTATGTTGGGTGTAGAAGTTTATCTTACCATAAAGGAAAGCAGGAGGGTAAGAGGCAGGGCTGATACAAGAGAGGTTGAATTAGGAAAGGTAAAAGTCAGAAACAAAATATTTTTTGAGAATTATCAGACTGAAAAGAGAGAGAGAGGAATCATTGGGAAGGGGAATAAGATGAAAGGAAATAACAGTGAAACAATTTTAAAGCAGGATTCTTTGATAAAGTTTCTCATTTTTTAAATATGTAGAAAGCTGAGCCAAATTTATAGAAATTTGAGCCATTATAGAAATGAGCCATTCTTCAATGGATAAATTACAAAAATTTGCTGTTTTTCAGATGAGGTAATCAAAGCTCTATATAATCACATGAAAAAATGCTCTAAATCTCTATTTGTTAGAGAAATGAGAATTAAAACAACTCTGAGACACCACCTCATCCCTATTAGAATGGCTAATATGCCAAGAAAAAAGAAAATGAGAAAAGTTGAAGGGGATGCAGAGAAATTGAGACACTAATGCACCATTAGAGAAGTTGTATACTGATTCAAACAATTTGGAACTATTCCCAAAGAGTTATAAAACCTATGCATACACCAAGCAATACTACTACTAGGTCTATATCCCAAATAAATTTAAAATTTAAAATTTAAAAAAGCAACATACATGAACAAAAATATTTAAAGTAGCTCTCTATGTGTCGGCAAAGAATTGGAAACTGAGGTGATAGTCATCAATATGGGAGTGGCCGAACAAGTTGCTATATATGATTGTGATGGAATACTATTGTGCTATAAGAAATGATGAGCAGGATACTTTCAGAAAAATACCTGAAAAGACTTGCAAGAATTAATGTAAAGTGAAATGAGCAGATACAGAAAGATATTGTATATTATATATATATGTATATATATATATATATATATATATATATATATATATAGCATACTGTATGATGAACAAGTGTAAATTACTTAGCTATTCTCAACAATACAATGACTCAAGAAATTCTAAAGGACTTATAAAAACTGCTATTATTCTCTAGGGAAAGAACTGATGTGGTCTGATTGCAAATTGAAGCACGCCTTTTTCCTTAATATCTTTATTTTTCTTGTTTCCTTTCTGTTTGTATTTTCCTTCACAATATGACTAACATGGAAATGTGTTTTGTATGATTATATATGTATAATCTTTAAAATAAAAGGAAAAGAAAGTTGTCCCCATTCCTATGAAGTTCAGTCTCTTAATACTTGACTGAATTAAAAAATGTCTGAGCTTATCTTAAAATCTGGTTATATAAACACGTTTGTGTGTGTATAATATATGCACACACACACACACACGTGTGTTTATATATGTATTCATTTCTTGTTGTTTAGTTATTTCGCACTTGTGCCTGAATCTTCATGATCCTTTTTTGTGCTTTTCCTGGCAAAGATACTGAAATGGTTTGCCATTTCCTTCTCTAACTCATTTTACAGATAAGGAAACTGAGGAAAATAGGGTTAATTGATTTGTCTAAGTTCACACAGCTAGTAAGTGTCTGAAGCCAGAATTGAACTCAGGAAGATGAGTTTTCCTGACTCCTGACTCCATTTCCAGCTGCATATATGTCCCTATATTTAACTGTTAAGACGGGCAAAGCATTTCATATATATTATCTCATTTGATTTTGTAGATACATTCACACACAGATACATGCATGTATATGTATTTATATACACATGCTATATGATATGCAGGCATAAAATTATATTTTTATATAATTAAAAAATTATATTTTCTTAAAATAGAGAAAATCATTTTCAGTGATATTTTGGAGATGAGGACCTAGCAACTATGAGGGATAAGAAAAGGCTTTGTGTTGAAAGTGACATTTGAGCTATTTTTCTTAAGACAATTAGGAATTCTATAAATCTAAGTTGAAGGAGAAGTATATTCAAGCTTGGGAGGCAGCCAGGGTAAAGATACAGAGATAGGAGAAGGGAAGACCTGGTCAGGAACATCAAGAAAGCAATTAGTGCAAACAACAAATCATAAAGACAAGATACAATCTGGGCTGATTTCTCAAGGGAAAGTGAAAGGATTTAAGTGCCATTACAATGCAGAGTAGTACGAAGTAGTAGAAAGAACCCTGGTCTGGAAAACAGGAAGCTTTTCCAGTCCTGTCTCTCCTACCAATTTAGTTGTGGTGACCTCAGATAATTCACAGGTGCCCTTCTGCATCTTCATTTCTTCCTTCCGAAAACGAGAGAGCTGAACCAGATGATGACTGAACTCACTTGTGGCTTGACCATTTTATGATTCTGTGCAATTTTTCAGAGATCACTAGTACTTTAGGCCATTACTGCGAATAACAAAAAATCTAGACCTGTATTCAGCTCCATACTGGTTGTGAATATTTTCTGACCAGCTTAGGGTTGGGCCAGGAAATAGTGGAAAGAAACAAGGCCTTTTGTTCCCTGTAAACAGCAGACATACAATAACATGTGGGGTATTTAACTTTTAATGGAATATTTTGCAAAGGCTCAGAGTTCCATTAATTACTACTAGTCTGTTTCTTTTGTACTTTGATTCCCAAGAGAGCTTTCGCCTTGAATATCTCTTATCTCATTTTAGAGAAGTTAGCTCAAAGACCTGCTGGTGAAGAGAATAGACTTCCCAGTTTACAATACGTTGCATATTGCTTGCAACAGACAAGTTCCTGTACCCTACTTCTGTGCTAATATTGTTCAACTTAAGTGTATTATGGGAGAAAAGGGAAAAACTGGGGAGATGGCTGAAAAAGTATGACAGAATGGAACTGTGCTTTCACAGGATGCAGCAAATGAGACCATTATACTATACTAAGGTTCCTTTGTGAAGTTACTTTATGGTTCAGACCTGTGATTTTATCCCTGGGAATTTCCACCAGACTGAATTGTCAATTCATCTCTAATTTAATTTTTTGAGAGTTACCTAGAGCACTGAAAAGTCGAGTGAATTGTCCTTGGTCAAGTAGCAGGAATGTATCAGAAGCAGGATTTTACTCCATTAAGCCATGTTAGATTTGTGAGGTTGTAAATTATATTCTTAGTTTTACTGCAAGGTGTCAGTTTTTCAAAGTATATTTAAATTGGAGACAATGACCAATAGAACTATATTCTGTGTACTCTGCAGATTTTCAGTTTGTGTTGTTATATAATGTAGCCTATGACTTTGTTAGATGGGTTTCTACACCTTACACCCTGAAGATATTATTTCTCAGAAAACAAACTACTTCTTATCCATGAAGAAGACAGAAAAAAGAAAAACATAATGAGAAAAATAGCCAAGGAATCAATAGACTTGGCTCTATCACCAATATGGTACGTGACTTTCAGCAAATGACTTAATTTTTGTTGGCCTTAGAATCATCATATTCATTCTCCTTCCTCTGCCTACCCCTTATTATGCACTATATATACACGTAAATACATATATATATGTATATTCATATATCTGTACATATATATATATATATATATATATATATATATATATATATATATATATACTTTAAATTTATAAAAAGCTTGATATACATTGCCTTATTTGCTCCTCACAATCTTGTAAGGTAGGTAGCATTATGAGCACCATATCATAAATGAGGAAGGTGAGGGCTGCAAGGAGTAAGTGACATGCCTAAGATTACACAGCCTTTAACTACCTGAGGGATTATAGATAGATCAAAAGGTCTGCAATGGATAGAACTTTGTCCTTAGAGTTGAGACGAACATGGTTCAAATCACTCCAATATCTTTGCCAAGAAAATCCCAAATGAAGTCACAAAGAGTCAGAAATGACTGGAAAAAGATTCAACAACAACTCTAAATATATGAGTCTGTGATCCTATGGTTTTAAGGGACTTTAGAAATTATTGAGTTTGATCTCCTTATTTTATAGAGATGACTGAAGCCTATATAAGGGGAGTGAACTGCCCAAAGTCATATGGGGAGTAAGTAGGAACTTTATTTTTCTTTTCAACTTTAATTTCTTATTGTTCTACGCTCTATAGAAAGTCATTCCATCCTTATTTATTTCAGAGTGGTCTATTGCAGTTTCCATCCTATCCTTGGAATGACATCATCACTTTGCATAGGATATGTGTGCCTACTAAGTTCTTCCAATGTGTCTAAATTTTATGGATGTTATTGACTATATTTTGTAATTCGGTATCCTTCATGATAAGACCTGTGACACACTAAGAAATTATTTTCCTTCCCAATAGATATGGAAGTGGGGTGCTAAATGATTATCTTACGTATTGGAGGTTCCTTGGTCATGGCCAAGCCATTATGTTGAACTTTATATGAAAGTCTTAAAAGTCTCTGGAATAGGTTTTGTGAGAGTAGGAAACCAAGAAGGGGGAAAAAAACAAGAAGTAACTTCAAATCAAGACCATAAATGCCTATTATATGAAAGGCACTTTAGGTATCTGGGAAGGAAGTAGGGAGAGAAATTGGATGGAATGAAAAAATAGAGTACTCTCATGAAGAGGACAGTCTGATAGTGTTAATAAAGTACTTATGCAAATAGCCTACACAAAATAAGACATAATAAGAACATTGGTGGGTAAACTAAAGTATTAGGGGTCTGAATTGAGCCATCAAGATTAGGAAGAAGGGAACATCTTAGTAAGACCTTGAAGGACAGGTAGGAATGCAACACCACTGAAGAGGCAAGATAGAGGTGCAGGGAAGAGCAATCCAGACATAAGGAATAGTGAGCCAAGGTATGGAGGAGGAGAAATATAAGAAAGGTTTATGAAGGAGTTATTGGTGGAATAGTGTGATTGGTTATTTAGAAGACATGAAGAAAAGTAATGAGATAAGACTTCAAGGATAAGTTAGAGCCAAGTTGAAGAATCCTTCAATTCCATGCTAAGGAACTCAAGTGGAGATAAAAATCCATAGGAATAGACAAGATTGGAAAAGTCAGGTGTGTGTGTGTGTGTGCATGTGTGTGTGTGTGTGTGTGTGTGTGTAGGTGCTATTTAGGAACTACTTATTAATTCCTTCCTGGTTCATGAAAAAGAGAAAAGTTTGTGTAAATCAGGGAGCAACTAAAAAGTGAGTAAAATCTAATTTAGAAAAATGCTTTGTATTACTTCTGTGAGCAATATAACAGAATTTAATTGTTACTTGAATAGACCAAGCATTTGTATGCACTTAACTAGGGCAAGGAGAACTTAAACATTTTCTCCTGTGCCCTGACAGAAAGGATAAGCCAATGCAGGCTTCCTGCCTTGTGTTCCATTACAGATTTATTAGATTTCTGGGTGCCACTACTTCTGCCACTCCTCCTGACGACACCCAATTTAAGGGAAAAAGTGATAGATTGACTTGGTCAGGTAAGCAGAGTCAGATGTAGAAAATATGTCTAAATTGACAGAGACCAGAATTGGAGAGGAAAGAGCATCAAAGATAATGGCACTAGCGAGTAAAAAACATTGTGGTGGCTTCTGCTCCTAAGGTCCTGATGTTTGCTCTTTTGGACTTGCACAGACAGTCCTGGGCTTTCTAGGTAATAAATGTATTCTGGAGATAAGAGTTTCTACATGTAAATCCTGTCTTCTTTCATAGGGAAATAAGACCATGTTCAGATTACAAAACAATAGCCCCTTCTAAAAGGACGTTTTTCATTCTTTGCAAGAAATATTTTTAGATTTTCTACAGAAGATTCCCATGTATTTCATGTATTCTATAGTGATTTTAAATGGGATTTCTCTTTTTTATTTCTTCCTCTGGGTTTAGTTGGTAAGCTACAAAAATTACGATGGTTTACATAGATCAGTTTTATAACCTGAAACTTTACTGAAGTTATTGTTTCAATTAATTTTTAGTTAACTACCTAGGGTTCCCAAAGGACATAATTAAATCAAGTGAAAAAATGATAATTTTGTTTATTTACTTATTTTTTTCCCTCAAAATCTTATCTAATTGTTATAGTATTTTGAGCACTCCATCATGAGATATGTGTATACACATATATACATACACATATATACATACATATATGCATACATGTGAATGTATGCATACACATACATACATATTTATATATATGCCATTTTAAGAAAATGTCTGTTCATTCTTGTGTTTTCTTTGTGTGTATATGTTTTAAGCAAAAATGAATATTGTATTTTGTCAAAAACTTTTTTTTATGCATTGATACAAATGTGATTTTTGTTTTTATCTTTAATGATAAAGTTATTTGTGCTGAAAGTTTTCATAACAGTAAAAAAATTGAATTAGTAATATAAATGCAATAAAGCTATAGGATAGGATCTTCCTGATATATACAGTCTTCTTGCATAATTTATTTAAAATGTTATATCAGTGTTTATGAGAGATATTGTTCTATAGTTTTCTATCATGGAAGCAATAGGACATAAATACACATGTGTATATATATACATATATGTGTATATATCTATTGTTAAATATTTTATGTAATATTAAAATTAGTTCTTCTTTGAATGTTGAACAGAATTCATTTGGAAATCATCTGATCCAAGGTTGATTTTTTTTCCCCCTTTGGAAGCTCACTTATGGGTTATTTATCTTTTTCTGAGACTGGGTTGTTTAAATTTTATTTTTCATGTTCCATTAATCTGGTTATTTTACATATATATTTCTATATATATTTCCAAATATTGATTTCATTTAAGTATTGGATGAATAATTTCTAATATATCCTTTACTTCTTCTCTTGGGAAGAATTCTCTTTTCACTTTAGATACTGGTTATTTAATTACTTCTTTCTTTGAAAAATTAAATTAGCAATAATTTTGTCTATTTTAACCTTTTTTCAAAATAGCTTATTTACTAATTCAAAATGGTATTTGCCTTTAATTTTGCTAATCTTTTTTTTACATTTTCAATGATTTCTATTTTGATGCTTAATTATTTTAAATGTGTTTATTTCTAATTGCATACCCAATTTGTTCGCCTGTTCTTTCTATCATTTTATTGATTAAGGGGTTTAGAGATATAAAATTTTTCTTAAGAACTACTTTGTTTCCTCAAAATTTTGATATGTTCTATCACTGTTATTATTTTTAATTAAATTATCTATAACTTCCAGGGTTTTTCCTTCATTTAGCCAACCTATGTCTTTTATTCACTGTATAGTTAAAATATGACAGGGCAACTAGGTGGAGCAGTGCCAAGAGTAACAGATTTTCTTGTCTCAGTCATTTGCTGTGTGACTTTGGGCAAGTCACTTAACCTTGTTTGCCTTAATATCCTCATCTGTAAAATGAGCAGGAGAAGGAAATAAAAATTCCCTTTAGTATCTTTGCCAAGAACCCCAAAATGGAGTCATGAAGAGTTAGACAACATTACTGAAAAGATTGTATAATAATAACTACTGATATATGATCCTTTTGTATGTTCATTTATTAGATATTATTTATTTAATTATGATCAATTATTAATTTGATATCACTGCTATTCCATATTTATTTGTTAGGGTTTTATTTTCTAATAGATGAACATTTTTATAAAGATGCTATACACAGCTAATTAATAAATATACCTCCTTCTGCCCATTTGATGATGGACAGAGGTCTTCTAACTTTTAAGAAATTCTATTCATATACCTAAAATCTTTTTGTTTGTTACATTTATCTAATTCTAAAAGTGATACATTGAAATTTCTGCTATTTTGACTTTACTGTCTATAATTCCTTTATATTTATATATTTAGATGCTATGCCATTTGTTGCATTGGTGTTAATATTAAAATTAATTCAACATGTAACTATTTTAATTGTCTATTTTTTCTTCCTGTCTTAGATAATGATTGAGACCCTTCCATTTCAAGTTCAGCTGAGGCAAAATGAATTCTGATCTGGCTCCTTCTTATTCTATGAATCTTTAGGTTTCAAATATATTTCTTAAAAACAATACTCTTTCCTATTCCATTCTGCTGTCCACTTCCTCTTTAGGGGTGACCTTACCCCTAATTCACATTTAAAGTATAATTATGAATTGCAAATTTCCTTCGATCATATTAACTTATATGTTTCCTCTCTGATCTCTGACCTCACTCTATTACAAAATCTTCTGTCTTTCCTTTTAAATTATTATTTATGATATCCTTTCTACCCATAGAATTTCTTTTTTTAATGACTATTGGTTCCCTTAACCTACTTTTTAATTTTTCTCCTTTTTCCCTCTCAATGTTTTCTCCTATTTTTCCATTGAGTTGGATAGATTTATACTCCAAACTCTTTGTCTATAAAGTTTTGACCCATCCTTCAAACTATGCAGTTGAAAGTGAAATTTGAGTGACACCTGTTTTCCCCATCCTTCCTGGTTTGTTTAGACTTCTACCTGGACATCTCAAATATGTTTCCCTATCCCTTAACTCTTCTTTTATACTGTATACTTTTTATTTTCCCTCTCTTTTCTTCTTTTAAAGTCATCAAAACATTCAAAGTCACTCTCAGACACTCTGTCTAGACACCTTGTATAATTGACACCTTTAAGGGGAAGCTAGGTGGTGCAGTAGTAGAGTACCAGTGCAAGAGTCAGGAGGACCTGAGTTCAAATTTCACCTCAGATACTTGACACTCACTAGCTGTGTGACCTTGGGTAGGTCATTTAACCTCAATTGTCTAATCTTAGGTCATCTTCAGTCATCCTGATAAATATCTGGTCACTGGATTCAGATGGCTCTGGAGGAGAAGTGAGGCTGGTGAGCTGCACAGCCCCCCTCACTCAAAACAAAGTCAAGTGCAAGTCATGTCATTATTTCTTTGATGGCATGGTCTTCTTTGGCAACAAAGGATGAACACACACACAATTGAGAACTTTAGGGTTTTCAAAAAAAACCAAACACATGCATCATTCCCCTTTTCCATTACAATGTAAACACTTTATCCTTATATAATCCTTTCCAATTGCTCACTATTGTTTATATTTTTAGGTTTCCCTTCACTCCCATACTGTTTTTCAAAATTTCTACTCAACTCTGGTCTTAACAGATGTTTGGAATGTCCTCTTTTTAAAGATCCTTTCGTCCCCAATACAGTATGGTTCTTTACTGCTAAGTTTTTCCTGGTAAGAAAGCTCTGTATTTTGCCGCTTAGAATATAATTTTCAATGTTTACTACTCTTTTACAGGGTAGCCACCAAATTTTGTGGGATCCCAATTGTAGTTATTAGTTCTGGAATTATTTTTTTCTGACTATTTGGAATGCTTTATCTTAGACAAGAAATTTGAGTTTGTGCTGGAAGTTTTTATTTGAGAAGTTTCTTTCCAGTTCTCATTAACAATATCTCTATTTTCACTTTGCCCTTAACCTAACATGTCTGGGCTATTTTCTTACATTATTTCTTGAAATACAATATTAAAGCTTAATTTTGGTGATGGATTCAGGTACTTCAATGATTCTTTCCTTTTACTTTTTCTTATTTTTTCTTGGTGAGTTGTTTTTTACAAGACATGCCTTATATTGTCTTCTTTTCTTTTCAGTCTTTTGATTTGTTTTAATATTTCTCATTGTCTCATGTCTATTTGATCCATCCTAGTTGTCAGGAAGTCTATTACTTAAATGAGATTAGGTAAACTATTTTGTGTTAAACTATTTTATTTCTTTCTGTCTCTTCCAAAAAAGATAGTCTCATTTCCTTTCTAATTTGTTTCTCTAAGCTCTCATTTCATATATACCATCTTAAACATTTGGTTTTCTTTAAATATTCTGACATTATTTATTTATTTTTCAGTTCTCAGCATTTGCTTCCACAAGAATTTGAATTCAGAATTTTCTCCCCATTTCTCCCCATTCCACCCCAGGACAGCATGTGCCCCATCCACACCATCCTCCACTCTGTCCTCTTTTTTATTACCCCTTCCCCTTCTTCCATCTTCTAACCTCTATTTTCCTTTAGGGCAAAATAGATTTTTATACCCCATTGCCTGTATATCTTTTTTTTCTAGTTTCATGATAAAACAGGTTTTAACATTCATTATTAAAGATTTGAGTTCCATATTCTTTCCTTTCCTCATCCCTCCCAATCCACCCCTACTGAGAAAAAAACAATTCAATATAGGTCATACATATGTATGCAAAACACTTTCATAATAGTTATGTTGCAAAAGACTAACCACATTTCCCTCTGTCCTATCCTGACCTTTATTTATTCCATTCTCTCACTTGACTTGTCCTCCCACAATAGTGTTTGCTTCTGATTATCCCTTTCCCCAATTTTCTGTCCCTTCTATTACCTTCCCTCTTCTATCTCCTTCCCCACCTACCTTCCTGCATAGTAAAATAGATTTATGCATACAATTGCATGTTATTCCCTGCTTGACTCAAATCTCATGAGAGAAGGCTCACTTCTTTCCTTTCATCTCCCCTCTCTTCCCCTTGATTGTAAAAACTCTTTCTTGCCTCTTTTATATGAGATGATTTGCTACATTCTCCCTCTCCCTTTCATTTACTCCTAGTACATTTCATTCAACAGGAAATTTTATTTTTTAGGTATTCTCACTTCACATTTAGCTCACCCTATGCCCTCTGTGTGTATGTATAGATATAGATGTATCTATATCTATACACATATATATACACACATACACTCATGTACATATACATACATATGAGATATACTTATACACATATAGATATAGATACATACCCTCAAACTATATTTCTCTTAGTCATTGCTAGCAAGATTCTGGCTAGAGTCCTCCTTAACAGGCTGATGCTTCACCTGGAAGATAGTCATATACCTGGGAGCTAGTGTGACTTCAGAAAGGGCTGAGAAACAGTCAATATGGTATTTGTTGCCCGACAACTCCAGGAGAATAACCAGGAGTAGAACAGTATAGACCAAGATCTGACCAAGGCCTTTGACATCATTACTTATGAGGGCTTATGGAAAATTATGTCAAAATTTGGTTGCCCAGAGAGGTTCATCAGCATTGTAAGCCAATTTCATGATGGTGTGTTTGCCTGGGTTCTGGATAGTAGACAAGGCTCTTGTGCCTTCCCAGTCATCAATGAAGTAAAACAAGGATATGTGCTTGCTCCCATGCTTGTAAGTATTATGTTGTCAGCCATTTTTTTCAAATGCTTTCAATGAGGATGAGCACGGCATCAATGTCAACTACTGTACTGATGGTGTTCTTCAATTTGAAAAGGCCATAAGCCCAGACCAAAGTGGAAGGAGTGTTGATGCATGATTTTCTGTTTGCAGATGATTACGCACTCAATGAAGACTCTGAAGCTGAGATGCAACAAAGTATGGATCAATTCTCTGCTACCTGTGCTAATAATTAACACGAAGAAAACACAGGTGCTCCATCAGCCACCACCACACCATCTCTACATGGAACCATCAGTTAGAACAACTGGAGACGCTTTGAATGCTGCAATTAGGGGGCAGAGCCAAGATGGCGGAGTAGAAAGACTCACATGGGCTAACTCCGAACCCACAGCCCATAATTATCTATAAAAAGAACACCCAACAAATTCTGGAGCAGTGGAGCTGCGCAGCAACAGGGTGAAGGAGATTTCCATTCCAGAGAGCCCTGAAAAACCGATCCCAAAGGTCCATCGCGCACAAGATGGAGCGGAGCTCACCCCTGTACTGGCCATGCAGCATGGAGAGGAACAGATTCGAGCAGGCTTCAGGGATGGTATCTCCAGCCGCCACGAAGGTCCCTTCACCCACAGATGCACAGGTCAGGGAGAAAGACGTCTGCACAGGCTGAGGGCTGAGAGGGGAGCAGGGTGTCTCCATGACTCGGGGCCCCTTGGGAGGTAGCAGCAGAGGCAGCAGGCAGCCAGAGGCTTCCAGAGCAGGGAGGACCTTGGCAGTAGCTCCATTACAGAAGGTCTCTGCAAAAATCCCCAAGGGAATTGAGCCTAGGAGGTGGCCATGCCCCAACCAGAGCACCAGAACTTAACCTCCCATTGAATAGCACCCAGCCCAGCTGCCGAAAGCCCTGAGGCTGGGGAGCAGCATTTGAATCTCAGACCCCAAGCACTAGCTGGGTGGACCTAGGCTGGGGGTGGAGAGGACTCTCAGAAGTCAAGTAACTGGCTGGGAAAATGCCCACAAACAGGAAAAAAAATAAGACCATAGGAGGTTACTTTCTTGGTGATGAGATGACTGTGCCACTCCTCTCTGACGAAGAAGACCAATGCTTACCATTAGGTAAAGACATAGGAGTCAAGGCCTCTGTATCCCAAACATCTAAAATAGATATCCAATGGGGTCAGGCCTTGGAAGAGCTCAAAAAGGATTTTGAAAATCAAGTTGGACAGGTGGAGGAAAAACTGGGAAGAGAAATGAGAGAGATGCAAGAAAAGCATGGCAAACAGATCAACACTTTGATAAAGGAGACCCAAAAAATTGCTGAAGAAAATAACACCTTGAAAAATAGGCTAACTCAATTGGCAAAAGAGGTTCAAAAAGCCAATGAGGAGAAGAATGCTTTCAAAAGCAGAATTAGTCAAGTGGAAAAAGAGGTGCAAAAGCTCACTGAAGGAAACAGTTCTCTCAAAATTAGAATGGAACAGATGGAGGCCAATGACTTTCTGAGAAACCAAGAAATCACAAAACAAAACCAAAAGAATGAAAAAATGGAAGATAATGAGAAGAATGCTTTCAAAAGCAGAATTCGTCAAGTGGAAAAAGAGGTGCAAAGGCTCACTGAAGGAAATAGTTCTCTCAAAATTAGAATGGAACAGTTGGAGGCCAATGACTTTCTGAGAAACCAAGAAATCACAAAACAAAACCAAAAGAATGAAAAAATGGAAGAGAATGTGAAATATCTCATGGGAAAAACAACTGACCTGGAAAATAGATCCAGGAGAGACAATTTAAAAATTATGGGACTACCTTAAAGTCATGATCAAAAAAAGAG
>JAQQSK010009082.1:0-13232 GCA_028658325.1 Potorous gilbertii | reverse complement strand
GGGGTCTGGGATTCAAATGCTGCTCCCCAGCCTCAGGGCTTTTGGCGGCAGGCCTGACTGCTCTTCAATGGGAGCTTATCTGCTGGTTCTCAGGTGGGGGCAGGGCTGCCTCTCAGGCTCAGTTTCCTCAGGGGGTTTATGCAGAGATCTTTTGTAGTGGATCTGGGGTGGAGCTCCTGCCTGCTCTGGGCATCTCTGGCCAAGCGGCCTCTGCCTCTGCCGTGGTCACCGCCTCCCGAAGGGGTCCGAGTCCCGGAGATACCCCGCTCCCCTCTCAGCCTGTCTCTCTCACTGACCTGTGTGTCTGTGGGTGGAGGGACCTTCGCGGCCCCCGGAGATTCAGGTCCCTGACGCCTGCTGGGCTCTGCTTGCTCCTCTCAGTGCGGTGCGGCTGGGGTGGGGAAGGGGAGCGCTCCGTAGGGCAGGGCTCTGCTCTTGTCCGGGGTACCTTTGCGGTCAGTTTTTCAGGGCTCTCTGCAACGGAAATCTCCTTCACTGTGTTGCTGTGCAGCTTCCACTGTTCCAGAATTTGTCAGGAGTTCTTTTTACAGGAAATCTATGGGCTGTGGATTCGGAGCTAGCAAATGTGAGTCTTTCTACTCTGCCATCTTGGCTCCGCCCCTCCCTATTCTTGTTGAGGCTACCAATATCTAGTCCTCCAGGCTCACAACATTGATTGACTCTTCACTTTGCATAGGCAAACAGTCAGAAATGTTTGTCATTTCTATCTTCACAACCTTGCTCCTTTACAGATCCCCTCTACTCATTACCTCCCATCTGGACTATTACAGTAGCTAGTTAGTTGGTCTCTCTGTGGCAAGCATCATCCCACTCTGATTCAAGCTTCCACCAAAATAGAGGCAGCTAGGTGGCAAAATAAATAGAGCTCTGGGCCTGGAGTCAGAAAGGCTTGAGTTCAAATTTAACTTCAAACGAGTTATGTGACCCTGGACAAGTCACTTAACAGCTACCTACCTCAGTTTCCTCAACTGTAAATAGGGATAACAAGAACCTCTGCCTCCTGGGTTTGTCGTGAGGATCAAATGATAAGGTATTTGTTAAGAGCTTAGCACATAGTAGGTGCTATATAAATCCTTACTCCCTTCTGTTCCCAAAGTGCTGCTGTAGTGATCTTCGTAAAATGCAAGTCTGATCATGTTACATACCTATGCAATAAATGCCAGTAGACCCTATTATTTCCAGGATCAAATACATCCTCTTTGACTTTTAAAGCCCTTCACAACCTGGCCCCTTCCTGCCTTTTCAGTCTTCTCATACCCTTTTACATATTCCATGATTCAATGACATTGTCCTTCTGCCAATTCTCACCCCATCTCTCTTGAACTCTGTGCTTTTTCACTGACTATCCCAAATGCCCGGAACGTCCTCCTTCCTCAGCTCTGCCTCTTAGCTTCCCTGGATTCCTTCAAGACTTAGATCAAATCTCTCCTTTTGCAATAGATCTTCCCCATATCCTTCCACTGCTAATGCCTTCCCTTTGAGATGATGTCCCATTTACACTGTATATATCTTGGTTGTTTCTAGCCGTTTGGATGTTGTCTCCCCCATCAGACTTTAAGAGAAAATAAGGGTAGCCCTTACAAGAGCACCATGTTTTTTGGCTTCATATTTCCAGCATTTAGCACAGTGCCTGGCACACAGTACTTAATAAATGCTTGTTGATTGACTTTCCTCATCTTAAAAATGGGGGTGATAATTGCACCTTTCCCAGGGTTGTGGTGAGAAGCAAATGAGATGATGTACAGGAAGCATTTTGCAAATCTTAAAAATGTCATATAAGTAGAAGGTTTCATTATCATATTCTCTAAACCAGGCATGGGGAACCTGCAGCCTTGAGGCCACAGGTAGCCCTGTAGGTCCTCAAGTGAGGCCTTTTCATTGAATCCATACTTCACAGAACAAATCCCCTTAATAAAAGGGTTTGTTCTGTAAAAGCTGGACTCAGTCAAGAGGTCACACCCAGGACCCTTGAAGGTTTAATGTAGCCTCCTGACCCCTGCAAATAGGCCTCTGTCAGTCATTAAATTATTTTAATCCTTCTTGAAATTATTTAATTTCTAGCTTCTATCACCTCAAGGTAACAGATTCTTTGACTAAGTCCTAAAATGCCCTTGTTTGAGTGACTGACATTCTGGGATTTAGAGAAGTCTATGAGTCTATGCTCATACTATCCAGATACTACATAGCTTTGTAAGACTTCGTTCTATACCTTCAGAGCATATTGGAAAGAATATTAACCGCTTACCTTTTAAGGCATTTAAAGGCTTGTGTGAAGTGCAGATTACAAATATTGTTATCATTGGTAGCTTAGTGGCGGGAACACTGGGTCTGGTGGTGAGGAGTTCAAATACAGCCTCAGACACTTGCTAAGTGTGTGACCCTGGATGAGTCACTTAATTTCTGCCTCAGTTTCCTCAACCATAAAATGAGGATAAGGATAACACCTCCCTTCCAGGGTTGCTATAAGGATCCAATGAGATACTGGTAAAGTACTTAGCACAATGCTTGGAACATCTAATAGATGCTTATTCCTTCTCCTCTCTTTTATAGATGAGGTCAGAAGATCATGGATGCAGATCTGTAAGAGATCTCAGAAGCCATCTAGTTCAACACCTTCATATTATGCATGGGGAAACTGTTCAAGGTCATGTGGGTCTCATAGATTGTAAACATGAACCTACATGCTCTCATTCCTGAGAGTTCTGCGGCTTTTCACTGTATCACAGTAGCTGCTTCAACTCTCCCTTTTGACTTTTGTAGTGTGTGTACCCTGGCAGGCTCAGGATTGATTCCCAGCTTTAGAGATGCTCTTGTGAATTTGATTCACAAGATTCTCTTATACCTTAGTCATCTAGGTGGCACAGTGAAATGCCTGCCTATATTCAGGAAGACTCATCTTCCTCAGTTCAAATCCAACCTCAGACCCTTACTAGTTATATGATCCTGGGCAAGTCACTTAACCTTGTTGGCCTTAGTTTTCTCATCTGTAAAATGAGCTAGAGAAAGAAATGGCAAACCATTCCTGTATCTTTGCCAAGAAAACCAAAAATGGGGTCATGAAGAGTTGAACACATCTGAAAAACAACCAAACCACAAAAACAGGCAGAAGAGCAATATTGTAGTTGGGAGAAGAGTGAGTTTACATTTGAAATAGGTACTAATGTACTGTACTAGAGGAAATGTTATAGAAACTATTAAGAAAAATTGTTATTTTCAAGTTGAAGATGTCTGCTTTCATTTATCCTACTGCCTTTTCAGAAGTCAATAAATTCTTTAATGTTCTGCTTAGCTCTTCCCACGAAAGCTCAGCCTGGAGGTTTCCCCTCCTTAATAAAAATGGCATGTTCTCTACTTGTGGTTGTTTTCATTTTTTTTTTAATCCATTCCTTCAAATCCCAGTCCACAGCATTTTGTTCTACTTGGGCAATTTGGGTAAACATGGATATCTTTCTTAAAGAGGTACCATTCTGTATCATCATCAACCCATATCCGGACTATTTCATCCTTAACTGCAGCCAGTCTGTCAGTATTTCAGTTCTCACAATGTGACATGGGATCATTGATAGGTGCAGGTGGTCCACAGCAGCGCCCTTGTAGCATCTATCTATCATAGTCCAAGATCATGCTCTCATTTTTAACATAAATGAATCATCTATATCTGATTTTTCCCCCCACTGATCCAAAGCAGCCATAGTCTCCCTGTTAACTGTGATGGGCTTTGATAGTGACATGCTAGAAAAGAGTGATAAGTGGTCTATGGAATCACTAAAATGGGATCTACCCCTTTAGCATATATTGAGAACCCCTGTTTGAAGGAACTTTGCATAGGCTGAGAAATTTTCCCTGAATGAACTGCCATCTTTGGGATTAAAAACATATGAGTGTTTGCAAAGTATAGTGGAAAGAATGGTGGACACTGATGGAATCCAAGAAGTTGGGTTATCATGAGCAAGTAATTTAATTTTTTAGTGTCTCATTTTTTTCTATCTATAAAATAGGGAGAATAACACTGACCTATCTAACAAAGTGGTTGTGGAAAAAAATGCTTTGTAAACCTGAAAGTGCTACATAAAATATAAGTTATTATTAAGAGCTCCAAAAAGGAACTCTTAAGATACTGATCAACACTCTAATTCATGGCCTGTTGATCTAACATAAAGGATCATGGCTTTAGTGATGGAGGAAACCTGAGGGTTCATGATAAAGGCTGGCATTTATAAAGAGCTTTAAGGTTTACAAAGCACTCTACAAATATTATTTCATTTGACTCTCACAACAACCCTGGAGGTAAGTGACATTATTGTTCCCATTTTATAGATGAAAAAATTGAGGAAGACAGAGGTTAAGAGACTTTCTCTGGGCCACACAGCTAGTAAAGGTTCAAGACTAGTTTTGAATTCAGGTCTTCATGACTCCACTCCATTGCCTTTCACATCTAAGTTGCCTTACTCTAATCCAATGAAATTTTGGTATCTTCCCTTGGATCCAGTCGATGGATAGATTTCTCAGGTCTGTGAACTTGGAAGGGGGAAAATATATATATTTATTTCAATATAATTTTCTTTGTGATCCAATGAATTTTATTTTATGCATTTAAATTCATTGTTCGTAAGCTTCACTAGACTGCCAAAGGTATCCAAGGGACAAAAATAGGAGTCATTGAGTTAGTCTAGCCACCTTATTCTACTAGTGAGGAATTGACATTGACCTTGTCCAAGGTCACTGGGGTAGTCAGAGGTAGATCTGTGATTCAAAACTAGGTCTAACTCACAGGGAGCATTTTTTCAATATATCATGCTATACTTCTCCTTAGAGAGAACCTTGGGAAAACAACAAAAACAATGCTCATACTTCATCATTCCTTTTTCTTATTTTCTTTCTGGTAAATTTGAACAGCAACCTCAATTTTCTTCCTCACCTAGGGAACATCCAAAGGAACTATGAACCAGTTCAGAACCTGAGTGTTGCTCTGGGAGAGAAGGCATAAGTAGAAGGAGAACTTAGTGCTTTGGAGAGAGGCATCTCTGGTCATTCTGAGGAATATCTGACCACTGGACCCAGATGGCTCTGGAGGAGAAAGTGAGGTTGGTGAATTTGCCCAGCCCTGCCTCACTCAAATTCAAGTTATGTCATCATCTCTCTGACGTCATGGTCCTTTCTGGGAATGAAGGACAGACACAACCCTTCCATCCCACAGTTATTGTGCTAAAATAGTAAGTGAATATTGTACTTGTTACCTTAAAGCAAAAGTTCTTAAGTATTTTTTAATAGTGAGTGAATATTGTACCCTTTACCTTAAAGCAAAAGTTTTAAAGTTTTTTTCTTTTGTTTTGTGTGTGTGTGTGTATGTGTATGTGTGTGTGATATAGCTCCCTTAGCAATCTAGTGAAACATCTGTCCACCTTCTCAGAATGTTTTTAAATGCACAAAACATATAGGATTAAAAAGAAAACCAATTATATTGAAATACAGTTATTAAAATATTTGTTTAAATCAAATTCATGGACCCCAGCTTAAGAACTCTTACAGAGTTTAAAGAGTTAATATCTTACAGAATGCCTAGTTTATTCCCTGTCTATAAATTAAATTGGGAGAGGGTTCTGGATCTGAAGTGGTCTATCGGCATCTTGACCCTAACCATCACAGAGCAGTCATCAGGACACCTTCAGAATAGATAAGAGCAGTAACAGATGTGTGTTGTTGCCCATTTCTAGCTAATAATCTGCTTTGTATTAAAAGCCCAAAGATGCAAAATGTTGGTGGCAAAGTCTCCCATAGAATTAAGGGGAATACAGCAAAATTAGCAACTTTGCCTCAGATGAAGGGTTAAAATCCAAAGGCTCCCTATCTTCTTAGGAAAGTACAACATATTAAGCTTCTTTAATTGCCCTCCTCTTCGTGTCTTGCTCCACAGAGACTCTGTCCCCGAAAGGAACTGAGAACCGGGAGGCAGAGGCAGCCTGAGGGGAATTAGACTGTTCTCGACTAGAATCTGAAGCATAAGAAGGAACTGGAGAGTGGATTAGAAATGACAGGAGTCTTGGGAGCCAGTGACCATGCTGAACTAAATTAGAGTTAATGATAGCTAAGGAGGGGGATTTGGGTAGTGTCTGACATGCACCCTAGACTTGAGAAGAACTACTTTCAAAAAGCCAAAAGAAAGGATAATGAGGTTCCCTGAGTCTAAAAGAAGAATTGGCACAAGGGGGAGAAGATTACAAAATCTCAAGGCACAGCCATAAATGATTCCAGTGAGGATGAAAGGAGGGAATGTCTGAAGAGCCCGGGATGGCAGATCTGGAATCTCACTGATATTGACGTTGGGACATTCAGAGCTTGCTGTGCCCACTCCAGGGTGTTCTCCTCTAGGAAGCAGGAGCCAAGAGATGGGGTCAGTTGCCCAGAAGTCAAATAACTGTTCTTAAGAGTTTTCATCGCAAAATGAAGCAGACCATTTACTTTTGCATTATGTTTTGTCTCATTTTGTTTTGTTTTATAGTTTCTCCCACTCATTTTAATTCTTCTATTCAACATGACTAAAGTGAAAATGTATTTAATAGGAATGTATGTGTAGGACCTTTATAAGATGGCGCACTGTCTCAGGGAGGGGAGGGGGGAGGAATCTAAGATATATGGAAGTGATTGTAGAACACTGAAAAATAAAATTATTTAAACAAAGAGTTTTCATCATTGATTATATGATGTTATGCATGACTATAATGGTAATTTAAGGTTAATGTTGAGTGAGGGGAAGAGTTAAATTTCTTCCCCACTCATTCATCAACCTCAATATCTTTTGCTAATTTCTATTGAGGCACTGGGCCAGAGGGTCCTTCCCTCTGACTCTGTAAAGTATATAAATACTCTCAGGTGATGTTTTACTTTGGGGCTTAGTTTTTGGAAGAAGTTTCCTGTGCCAGATGAGCCAGTTAGGAGCCCCCCAGCCCCACTTTGAAAATCCAGATAGTGCTTCTCTCTCTGGTAACTATGTATGTATTGCTTATGGTCAGACACTTGGAAGCCCTGTCTGTCGGTCTTTATTTCTCTATTTATTTATGTTTATTTATTATATCTCTTGTTTATTTTCTCTGAAGTTCTGACTTTTGATATATGTGCTTGATTAAAGGGATTGTTGGCCCCTCAAAAGTTTCTTTCCTTTTAGAAAAGCAGATCTAAGAACCTGTACAGCAGGCCCTTATGTGCATGTTGGGGTCCTTGCTGATACAAGCAGACTATGAACCCTCCCCATCCATGCCCATGCTCCCATGTGCTATGATAAACAACATACAGAGCAAAGAGTTCTGTGACAAGCCCTGTGATGGTAAGCATTGCTGGATTCCGTAGTCTAGTGAATTCATTCTCTTCTCTCACAATGAAAGGCATTTTTGTTGTTCAATGGTTTCAACTGAGTCCAACTCTTCATGACCCCTTTAGGGGTTTTCTTGGCAGAGATGCTGGAGTGTTTTGCCATCTCCTTCTCCAGCTCATTTTATAGATGAGAAAACTGACACAAACAAGGCTAAGTGACTTGCCCAAAATCACACAACTAGAAAGTGTCTGAGGCTAGATTTGAACTCAGGAAGATGAATCTTCCTAGCTGGTTAAAATAAAAAACATACCTGCAACAAATATTTGAATAAGAACTTTGGAATTGATTGTGTAACATGAGAGACACTGGCACAGGACCACCCAGCGTGGTGTACCCTCATCAGAGGTGTTGTGTTCTATGAGCAAAGCAAAACTGAAGTAATTCAAATGAAATACAAGATGTACAAATTTAGAGAATCTACTCCAAATGTTCACATGGTCTATTAGTGCCTGACCTGTGGTAGAGCATTCTGAGTTCTTACTGGTTTAATCAATCATAGTCAGACAAAGTGTTACTTGACTCTAGCCTAGTGATGTCATTTTGGTCCTGTTTGACAATGAAGGACAATAACCAACCAACCAATCGGTCTGCCAAGCACGGGAGATAGAGCACTGAGCTTATTGTTGGGAGGACAGGGGCTTATATCCTCTCAGATACTTACTACCTGTAGGAGTCAAGTGGTTTAACCTCTCTGAGACTCAGGTTTCCTACTGTAAAATGGGAAGCATAATATCACCTACTTTACTATTACCATAAGGATAAAATAAAATAACAGACATAAAGCACTTCACAAACCTTAAAAATGCTGTATAAATATGATCTGTTGTTACCATTGTTGGTACTTATCAGCCCTATGGCTCTTCCCACATTCCAGCACTTACCATAATTGCAATGGCTTCACACCACCCTTTGCCACATGCTCCATCCCTTTGTCTTGATACCCCTAAAACTTCCCATGGGATTGTAAATGTTAACCTTCCTTTAGACCTGCTTTTGTAATAGAGAGAAGTAAGGAAGGAATTATCTCACATAAGAGACAACACCTGGCTTTATTTTCCCCTTCTCAGTACTATAGCAACACAATCTGTTGAGAGTTGTAAAATTGAGAGCAGGATGACCAATCTAGGAAGGAAATTTGAACACATCATTTGCTCAACATCGTCACAACTAGTGTAGAGTGACTGGGGTTTTGTCCCAGAGGTCTTGGGGGTATGTTTTTCCTCTAGAGGGGTATACTTCCTCCTCAGGGAGGGGTGGTAAATTTTCTTACTTCAGTAACCCCTATCCTCTACCAGCCTTACATGGGTCCTCCCCCCGTTACTCCCAAGGTTTCATCATAGATGCGTCCCTGTCTGGGGGCTAATTGGCCTTAAACTCAACCCCCAGAGTTACATGGATCAGACTATGATGGGAACAGGTTGCTTCATCTCTCAATGCAGTTGCATGCACAGTCATATTATCCTGTGTGCCACCACCTGTCTCCCTCAAACTAAAGTTTGTCTCAGGTGTGATAAATCCTAGTTATGTCTCTGTTGACAATATCCTTCAGAGTTGCAAATGTTTCTCAAAGTATAGTCTGTTCAGTGAACATCTGCACCAGCCATTGGTGTCATAGTAATGTGGATTGAAGGAGCTGGAGATTTCTAAACTGGAGACTCAGTAATAATACCAATAGTTGGAATTTATATGCAATATTCAACTTGATCCTCAAAACATTTCTATGAAGCAGGTGCTGTTATCATCCCCATTTTAAACTGCTTAGAGGCTGTGACTTGTTTGGGGTCACACAGCCAGTATCTGCAGTTTAGATAGGGTATGATTTGTTGTTGTCCAGTCATTTTCATTCATATCCAACTCTGTGACCATTTTGGGGTTTTGTTGGCAAAGATAGTAGAGCGGTATGCTATTTTCTTCTCCAGCTCATTTTAAAGATGAGGAAACTGAGGCAAAGAGGGCTAAATGACTTGCCAAGGGTCATACAGCTAGTAAGTGTCTGAGGCTGGATTTGAACTCAGGAAGATGTCTTCCTGATGCCAGGTCCTGCACTATGTCCACTGCACCACCTCAATTGAAGTGTTACCTAAGGAACAGAGATGAGAAGACTTCTTCTCAGCTCCAGACAGCAGAAATTGTTGAAAGTTTAGAAAGATAAGTTTAGGTCCAATGTGAAGGAATGATCCTGAACAATTAGGGCTTGTGGAGGATAATTCAGAACTATGAGTCAGAAGACCTAAGCTCAAATCCAGACTCCACTATATATCCATTTGTATGATTTTGAGAAAGTCTATTAACCTCTCTGGGCCTCAGTTTCCTCATCTATAAAATGTGAGAGTTGGACTGAGTGGCCTCTAAGTTACCTTTTAATTCTAAAGTTCTGATTCTTTGACTGGAAGAGTTCTCCTTCCATTTAATAAGCACCTATTCTGTGACAAGTTGACACTAGGGATGCAGAACCATCAACAAAAGCAGCCCTGAGCTGAAAGAGCTTACCTTCTATCAGGGGAAACAACATATACCCATATCAATCGAAACATGATCTATACAAAGTAGTTTAGGGTAAAAGGGGGTGAGGGAATAAGGGGTTTCTGCTGGCAACCAGGGGATAAGGAAAGGCCTCATAGGGAAGGTGGCATTTGAACTGATTTCTGAAGGGCAGTAAGGATTTAAGAAGAGAGAAAGAAGCAGGACGTGCACTCTAGATGTAGTGATGCATGGACGCAGGAGGTGAAATACCGCGTATAGAAAAAGCAAATGAGCCAGTTTGTCTGGAAAGTAGACTGAGGGGTACATGACAAATCCGGAAAAGTAAGGTAGGGGGCAGGTAGGTGATGTAGTGGAGTCAGGAGGATCTGAGTTTAAATGTGTCCTCAGATACTTAATAGCTGTATGACCCTGGGCAAGTCACTTAACCTCAATTGCCTCAAAAAGAAAAAAAGAAAAAAGAAAAGTGAGGTAGGACCAGATTGTGAAGTTCTTTCCATGTCAAGCGGAAGGGTTTATATTTGATCCCAGAGGTAAGAAGGAGCTTCATCTTGATCAGGGAAATGACATGGCCAGAGTTATGCTTTAGAAACGTTAATTTGAAAAAAAAATTTTTTTAAAGAAATATCAGGGGGGAAGCTATATATATAGAGGATGGGTCAGAGAAGTGGGAGATTGGAGGCAATGAGGAGATCAATCCTCTATACAAAAGGTGCTGAAGGCCTGGACCAGGGAGGCTACGTAAGGAAAGAGAAAGGAATAGAAACAAAGAATCTTGTGGTGGTATAAGACCTGATGATGGATTGGATGTAAAGGGTGGGTAAGAATGAGGAGTTATTCAACTCTAAGATAACAAACATGACTAGAAGGATGATGCCTTCAATAGACAGAAAAGTTAGGGAGAAGAATGGTGGATTTAAAGGGAAAATATAACAAATTATATCTTGGTCATGTTGAGTTTGGATTTTCTATAGGGTATAGAGTTAGAAACATCCAACAGATTATTGGTGATGCCGAACTAGCGATCAGGAGAGAGACCAGAGCTAGAAGTCATCCGCAAAGAGATCATAATTGAAATAGTGGGAAGAAGAGAACAGAAGAGAGGAGAGGAGAGAAAAATGGAGAGGAGCAGAGGGGAAAGGTGGTCCCAGAACTGAGCCTTGGGATCTCTCTCACTAGAGCATCACAAGCAAAGGCTAGATGACCACAGGTTGAGAATGTCACAGACAGGATTCTTATTCAGGTACAGGTTGGACTGTACAGCCTCTGAAGTCTTTTCTAACACTGAGAGTCTGTGACTTGGGGTGAGGTAAAGAAAGGGAAGGAGGCAGTGCTGTGATTTAAGGAGGGTAAAGAGTGTATTCTACTTTTGACAATACATTATCTGCTGCTATTATAGAGCAGCTGCTTGTAGGAAGTGGCTTAAGTCCCAAAGCCTTTGGGGTTTCAGAGAGGTATGTCTATATGTAGATATAATGTAAAAAAGAATTGTTTCTGTTTTAGCCAGAAACCCTAAGGGTCTTTCCCTTTCAGGTTGATTTTTTTTTAAAACTTGGTAAAGAGACCATTCTCTGCCTCATTTCTTACCTAACCTTAATCATAGAATGGGTGTTGTCTCAGTCAAACTGAAACCTGTTGAAGACATTAGCCAAAAAAGGCCAAGGTCTCCCACTGCATCCAGGTCCTGATCTATATCTTGCCACTGGAGCCAGATGGCTCTGGAGGAGAGATGAGATTGGTGACTGCACAGCCCTGCCTCACTTAAATCCAATTCACTTTCATGTCATGGCATCACCTTCCTGGTCCTCTTTGAGAAGGAAGGACACTCAACCACAAACAATCTATATATGTAGTCAGGCTCCCAAAGAGCCTTCCCTAATGTGGACATTCCTTGTGTGTTTTCTGGTATACCAGCGCTTGTGAAGTTGGCCAGAGAAACTCTCTTGTCCCCTCTTTGAATGGATTCCTATGGCTGCTCTTGCTACCTCCCAGCTGGCTAAGAACTCATATTGTTGGTAGAAAAGGATCTGCAATGAGACAGTCTACACTGTGCTGAGACAGTTCAGGATATACCCCTGGTATGTTATTTGTCTGAGATTCTGCCTCACCAACCTGAAAAGTCTGAGATGTGCTATTGGCATCCTGAAGCCCACTCCTTCTTTTCTGTCTCACTGAGTGCGAGGCACAGATGGTTCACAGACTGGGGGAACAGCTGCATGAGCTGTAGAATTTGGGTGGCAGCCAGGACACTCTTGTAGCAAAATTAGCCCACTTTAATCACCATGTCCATCTCTGCAACTCTCCCTTTGTTGGTTCTTGATAATGCCAGATACTTTCAAAAAGTATCAAGATGAAGCAACAGTGTGAAATAGCATTTAAGACAATCTCTCACTTTGATGGCAGAAACAACATTAGATTTGCCAATGCTCTGCTCCAATCGGGAAACTTGGGATTGAATGCTGTCTCTGCCACCTATTAACCAGGTGACTTCAGGCACTTAATTTGACTTCCCAAGGCTTCAATTTCCTCATCTGTCAAATGAGGAGATTGGATTAGATGACAGCTCAGGTCCCTTTCAGTTCTACCTCTACGAACCTTTTGTAACTGTCTCCCCAATTAGAATGAGACCCCATTGGGATGAGGGACCATTTTCTTTCTTTGTAAACTCAGCACTTAGCCCAGGGTCTAGCACCTAATAAGTCATCTAATAAATGCTTGTTGATTAATTGGTTGATGGTGGTTCAGGTAATGCAACAAGAAAATTAGGTGGAGCTTCTATTGAAGAAATAGTTCCCCCAGAGATCAGAAAAGCAGTCCCTGAGAAGTGCTTTAAAGATAAACTCTCAGTAGCTTTTGGGTCCCCAATCAGAAATATGATTTAAGGACCACAGTGGTAGTTCTAAACAAGTCACTAGTTTTCCATCTTAATGAATTTTAACAGTGACAAGCAACTCTAGGTTGAAGAGAGGAATGAACAAGGAAACATTCAGTTAAGTATTGAATGCGGAGTTAAAAAACTGATTAGAGGGTGCGAGGGGTACCCTGTTTAGTGGTCCCAAACGGGGTCCTCGCGCCTAAAGCTAGGTTGCTCTCCTACTCACCAATCCCAGTCATGATGAGTCTTCGGGGCGCCACCGGCCTCCCAGTCCTCTGGGAGGAATAACCAGACAGAACGCCGGAGGTAGCAGAAACGGTCTTTAATGTTCGGCGATCACATCCCAAGAGAGCGTCCCAACCGCCCCTCCCCTCACCCCACTGCCAACATTCTGCTAAAAAAAAAAAAAAAAAAAAAAAAAGAAAAAAGAAAAAATGATCGAGAAAAATTCGCCTTCTCGCTACCCTCTGTTAATTTCCAATCCCC
>JAQQSK010009081.1:0-13233 GCA_028658325.1 Potorous gilbertii | reverse complement strand
CAAATGGGGAGAAAATTTTGGAACCCAAAATCTTGTGAAAATGAATGTAAAAAGTTAAATAAATTTATTTAAAATTTAAAAAAAAATAAAGTTTATTTTTACATCATGTTATCCTTCCAGGCAGTTTTCTTTTCTCTTCTGATTTTTGTTTCAAAATCCGTTTTCCACTACTGCAAATTTTTCAAATCAGAGACTTACTGTTTTTGCCTAAAACCCAATGTAAAACTTATAAAAAACAAAGAATAGGTATATTGTAACCATAAAAATACATTAGAAAATATATTTCAAAGAGAACAGAATTGGAGGTTATTTCCAAGAATCAATGTGAAAACTTAAAAAAAAACCTATGATTTCCTGAGTGTAACTACCTCCTCCATCACTACAAACTACCAACCCTCTATACCTTAAAAATAAAGAATATCAGAGTTAAAGGGGAGTTTAGACGCTTCCTAGTCCCAAATCCTTTTACACCATACCAGACATCACCCTTTGCTTGAAGGCTTCCAAGAAAGGGAAACTTATTACCTCCCAGGGAATCTACTCCCCTTTCGGGAACCTTAATTGCTAGGAAATATTTCCTTATATTGACTCTGACTCTTTACAACTTGTCCTACTCATAATTATGCCCTGTGGGGTCAAATAAAGTAAAATTGTTTCCACACAACTTGCCTTTCACATATCTGAGGACAGCTACCACATTGACTGACTCAGTACTACTATGTCTTCTCCTAACTAAACATTTTCAGCACCTTCAACTGATATTCATAAAACATAATCTGGAGGTTTTTAGACATGCTAATTCTTCCTTGGGTACTCTCCAAGTTATCATAGTAGTTGCCAGAATATGGAACCTGAAAATGTAGGGAACTGAGCATACTCCAGATGTGGATTTATGCAGAGTTCTATCATTTGCTCAGTTTTGAAAATTATTACTCTTTTAATGTAGCCAAAAACCATACTCCATTTCTGCGTCTCATATTGTTGATTCACATCAGTCAGTCAATAAACATTTATTAAGCTCTTGTTATGTGCTGAGCACTGAGTTAAACACTTGGGATACAAAAAAAGATTATCTCTATCCTATCTTATCCACCTGTATTATTATTTACAGGTGGATATACACTAAAACCTCAAGATCTTTTCTGGATGAACTGTATTATAGCCCTACCTTTTCCAATTTGTACTAATGAAGTTAAAATTTTGAATCTAAGTAAAACTTTATCTATATTAGAACTCATCTTACTAAATTTGGTCTAATGATATAGCACAGAAGTGTCAAACTTGTAGCCCTAGCAATAAAGCCTGAACCAGATTAAGATGTAATTGAGAAATGTTCAACAAAATAAATAAAAATACAATACTGTACAGAAAATGCTAATTTGTGGTTTTCTAAGTCTAGCATGCATGGATCTTTTCTATTTGAGTTTTATATTGCTAATTTGTTCTGGTAAGATTTCTTCATCTGTGTCATTCAGCACGGAGGCTATCTCCCACCCTTTCTGTGTCATCTTCAAATCTACCTTTAGCCAATTCTGTGATAAAAAATATTAAATGTCAAAGAGCAAAACACAGAGCCCTCTACTGGTTATATAATTCCAAACTGACATCCTACCATTTTTTGGATCTGATCATTCAACCAGTTTTGAATTCATCTAACAAATCTATCACCTAGACAAATATCACTTATCCTTTTCGGGGAGAAGAACTATGAGCGAATTTGTCAAATATTTTATTAAAATCTCATGCCTACAAAATTCTAACATAGCAAGCAGACAATTTCATGAGTTAGAGCAAAAACTGTTTATCACATTTTAGTTATGACTCTCCCTGAATTTAGCTCAATGAGTTCTCAGATAATGAACCTAGCGTCCATCGCTAGGTCTATAATAAGAACCTTTCAGATTGGGAGGTTGTGATCTATTGGCATAGTCTCTAAAAAATATCAGTTATTCTGCCTTCAAGGGTATGGTAGCAGAAAGGAAGGAGTGGAAACTTTAAAAGTTAATCCCTCAGGAAAGATGAAAGAGAAGGTACTAAAAGTAGCCCCTACATAGTGCTACTCAGCATCATCAAAATGAACTGAGAGTGTTTAACAAAGGGCTGAAAGGTAGGGCTCTAGACTTCTCCTACCATCTTGATGCCTCAACATGTCTCATTTCTTCATTTTGAAGTTTCCTCTCCTGCCATGGAGCTCATAACACTGAAAGTATAAGTAGGTAGCCAGTCATGTGGAAAAAAAGATAAAGTGCTAACCTTGGAGTCAGGAAGACCTGAATTCAAATCCAGCTTCCGATACTTACTGGCTGTGTGATCCCCTGGGCAAATCACTTAACCTGTTTTGTTTCAGATTCCTCAACTGTCAAAGGAGGATCACAGTCCCTACCTCCCGGGGTAGTAGCAAGGATCAGAGATATTTGTTAAGCATTTATGTGCTTAAGAAAGGTTTGTTCCCCTCCTCCCTTTTCTTCACTCTCTCCCTCTGACTAGATGACTTTTCCCAGAATTTCCATTTAAAAAGATAACCCAGGCTGCTGTCTCATCATTTCCAGGCTGCACTCAGGACTACCCCTACCAAGTCCTGGACTGCATGCTTCAGTCTCTCCCCTTACTTTTCAACCTCCTTCTATGTGTTAGAACGTAAGCTCCTTGAGGGCAGGGACTCTCTTTCTACTAGTATTTGTATTCCCAGTGTTTAGCACAATAAGCACTTAACAAATGCTATCTAAATGTGTTAATGCGCAATGAGGTATAGAGGGAGGTTTTTTGCAGGGCAGCAAGCATGAATAGGAGAAATTAATACATATTGCTAAAGAAAGATAAATTCTAGACTGTATATAAAGGGCCAACTACCTCCTTTATAAAAATGCAAGGAAAAATGTACCTATTTTGTTCCTCAAGTTGAAGGCTATTCAACCTAACCAGAAGAATTTCTAGAAGGCAATATAAAAGTTTCAGAATGAATGACTCCCAGTATGAATATAATACATTAGTGAACTGACATATTCTGGCAAAAGAATACAGGATTAAAAATATTAATTATCAGTTTCCTGGTCTAAAAACCAAACACATATTTCTCTTAATAAAGAACACATTAGAAATTAGAGTGTTACGGGTGAATCCCAAACTCTTACTTATTTTTCAAAAGCCTTGCCTGACATGCATCATCATTATTGTTACACTCCTTGCCTGAAATTAACATTTAAATATTTGTCTTATCTAATCTGAAATTTTAAAAAATTAGCAATTTAATTTAATTAAGTAATTTAACTTATACTCAAGAAGATTACCTTGAGCCGTAAGTCGATCTTTCAGTTCAGGAATAATAATATTCTTTGGTGTCACATGCGGTGGAACATCAGCACTTTCTAAAGAAGATGGCACTAAAGGAACCTAAAAACCCATAAAGAAAAATATGCTTTACTCTTCAATGTGAGAACAGGGATAAGAAATTAAAGACAATTCATAGAATCACAGAATCCAAGAGCTGTAAGTGACCTTCAGTGGTCACCTAGTCTAAACTGTATCAGATCCTTCTGATCTTCCAACCTAATTATATAATCAAAGGAATAAATGGGATTAGTCTGGCACATCCATTATTGATAAAGTCAGAGTGACTTTTTGTAATCACTGCTTTTTCCCCATTTCCTAAGAAAGCAAATGACACTTTTTTATCCCAGGGGACTAACCTACAAACTTCTCTACCTTGAAGACTGTAACAGATCCCCTGCATCTACAGTCATAGTTTATGAAACATACTACTAGAGTGTCATTTCCAGTCCCAAAGGAAGAAAGGTCTTGAGGAGCAATGATGATCCCAAGGGATCTGGGACTCTTTCTAGGTAAAGACCAGAGTTCAGACCAAAAGGGCAGTGACCATGCCTCTCCCCAGGTCACACCTTGGAAGAACTGAAAACTTTCAAATTGAAAACTGTCAGAACTAGCCCTGAAAATAGAAGCACGTAAAAGACTGAAGCTTAAGACAGTGCTCGTCCTCCTGTTCCACCATGCCAGGACTAGAGTCCAGCATTAACATAAAGTTTCAAATCAAGAAGTAAGGTGCAAAAACAAACAACAATAACAAAAACCTAAACCTGATCACAGAAAGGTGATAGGAAAGATCAAAACACAAATTCAAAAGAAGACAATTAAGTCAAAACAGCTAAAATCAAAGCCTCAAAGAAAAAAATGGGAATTGGACATGAGCCCAACAAGAATCCTAAGAAAAACAAAAAAAACTATTTTCAAAATCAAACATGATGAAAACAAAATAAGAATATTATGAAAAGACAACTGACAGTCTGGTAGAAGAAGCACACACCCCCCAAAAAAAATACTGTAAAACAATAACACCTTAAAAAACAGAACTGGTTAAATGAAAAAAGATGTACAAAAGCTTACCGAAGAAAACAATTCCTTATTGGCAAGTGGAAGCCAACAGCTCAATGAGACATCAACAAAAAATAAAACAAAGTAAAAAAAATGAAAAGAAAATAGAGGAAAATGTGAAATATCTCATTAAAAAAATAACTGATCTCAAAAACAGATAAAGGAGAGAATATGTAAGAATTACTGAAATACCTGAAAACCATGATCAAAGAAAAGGCCTAGATACAATTTTTCAAGAAATTATCAAGAAAAGCTACCCTGATACCCTAGAACCAGAGAATAAAATAGAAATTGAAAGAATCCAGCAATCACTTCCTGAAAGAGATCCCAAAATGAAAACTCACAGTAGTCAAATCTCAGCTCCTCGGTCAAAGAGAAAATACTTTAAGCAGCCAAAAAGAAACCATTCAAATACCATGTAGTCACAGTTAGGATCATACAAGATTTATCAGCTATCACAAAAAAAGGAGAAGAAGGCTTAGCATTTGACACTCCAGAAGGTAAAAAAGTTAGAATTACAACCAAGAATAACATACTCAGCAAAACTGAAGATAATGCTTTAAGGGAAAAAACAGATATTGAACTAGAGAGAGGACTTACAAGCATTCTTGATAAAAAGACCAGAACTCAATAAAAAACTTGACTTTCAAATACAAGACTCAAGAAAAGCAAAAAGAGGTAAAAATGAAAGAGAAATCTTAAGGGACTCAATAAAGTTAAACAGTTTACCTTTCTATATGGGAAAATAATACACGTTTCTTCTAAGAACTTTATCATTATTAGGACAATTAGCATGATTCTGCATAGATAAGAGTGCAGGAATGAGTTGATTATGTTAGGGTGATGTTAAAAAAATAGAAAGGCAAGAAAGAAAGATGTCTTGGAAAAAGGAGGAAAGGAGAGGAAGAATAGGGAAGAACAATTTAGAGTGGAGAGGAAAATGGGGGGAAGGGAATACTTAAACCTTTGTCTCATCTAAATTGGTTCAACTAGGGAAGAATATACACACTCAGTTGGATACAGAAAGCTATCTTACCCAGTAGGGAAGCAGGAGAGGAAAGGGATAAAGGTAAGGAGAGGAGCAGGTCATAAAAGGGAGAATGAATAAAAGATAACAGTAGTCAGAAGCAAAACAGACTTTAGAGGAAGAACAGAGAGAGAGAGAGAGAGAGAGAGAGAGAGAGAGAGAGAGAGGATAATCATTAATGTGAATGAGATGACTTCACCCATAAAATGGAAGTGGGTAACAAATGGATCAGAAAGCAGAATCCAACAATATGTTTTTTACAAGAAACATACTTGAAACAGAAAAACACACAGAGGTAAAATAAGGGGCTAGAGAAGAATCTATTATGCTTTAGCTGAGTAAAAAAAAAAAGTAAGAGGTAGCAATCATAATCTCAAACAAAACAAAAGCAAAAATAGGACTAATTAAAAGTGATAAGGAGGGAAACTGTATCTTCCTGAAAGACACCATAAACGATGAAGTAATATCAACAGAAAACATATATGCACCAAATGGCATTGCATCAAAATTCTTAGAAGGAAAGTTTAATTAAAGAAGAAAATAATAAAACTATACTAGTGGGGGACCTCAACTTTTCCCCACTTAGCGCTAACCCTAACCATAAAAGAGACAAGAAAGAAGTCAAGGAAATGAATTAGAAAATTAGAATTAGAAAAGTTAGATATGAGAGCTTTCTGGAGAAAACCCAATGGGAATAAAAAGGAATATACCTACTTATCAGCTGTGCATAGCACTTTCACAAAAATTGACCATTTATTAGAGCACAAAACCCTCACAAATAAATGCAGAAAAGCAAAAATATTAAATGCACACTTTAAAAATTATAAAGTAATAAAAATTACATTTAATAAATGACTATGGAAGCATAAATTAAAAGGGGAAATGGAAACTAAATAATCTAATGCTAAAGAATGAGTGGGTCAAAAAACAAATCATAGAAACAATCAACAATTTCATTAAAGAGAGTAATAACAATGACACCACATTTCAATATTTGCGGGACACAGGAGAAGCAGGACTTAGGGGAGGATTTATATCTCTCAATGCATACATACATAAAAGAGAAAAAGAATATATTAATGAGTTGGGCATGCAATTAAAAGAAAACTAGAAAAAAAAACAAATTAAAAATCGCCTACTCAACACCAAATTGGAAATTCTTTAAAGCAAAAGAAAGATTAATAAAACTCAAAACATAAAACAAACAAAACAAAAACATTAAATAAATACATAAATAAAACTAGGAACTGGTTTTATGAAAAAGTCAATAAAATAGATAAACCACTGGCTATTTTCATTTTTTAAAAAAAGAAAAAACTCAATTACTAACATCAAAAATTAAAAGAGTGAATGCATAACAAATGAAGATGAAATTAAAACAATTATTAAGAGTTATTTTGCCCAATTATATGCCAATACAATTGATAATCTAAGTGAAAATGGATGAATATTTACAAAAATATAAACCACCCAGATTAACAGAAAAGGAAATAGAATACCTAAATAAATCTGTCTTAGAAAAAGAAATTGAACAAATTACCAATGAGCTTCCTAAAAAAAAATTCTCCAAGACCAGTGCATTCTACCAAACATTTAAGGAAGTATTTATCCCAATACTACATAAATTATTTGAAAAAATAGGCAAATGAATACTACCAAATTCCTTTTATGACAGAAATATGGTTTTGATACTTATATCAAGGAGAGCAAAAACAGAAAAACTACAGACCAGTTTCCTTAAGGAATACTGATGTACAAATTTTAAATAAAATACTAGCAAGAGATTACAGCAATATATCATAAAGATTAAAGATATGACCAGGTGGTATTTATGCCAGGAATACAGGGCTAGTTCAATATTAGGAAAACTATCTGCATAATTGACCCATGTCAATAATAAAAACAACAAAAATTACATGATTATATTAATAGATGCAGAAAAAGTCTTTGACAAATTACAATATCCATTTCTATGAGAAAACACTAGAAAGCATAGGAATCAATGGAGCCTTTCTTAAAAAGATAAGTAGCATCTATCTATGCAGCTAGGTGGTTCAGTGGATAGAGCTTGGATAGAGCCTTGGAAGCAAGAAAAATTAACTTCATGAATTCAAATCCAGCCTCAAATATTTACTAGCTGTGTGAACCTGGCACATCACTTAACACATTTGCCTCAGTTCCTCATCTGTGAAAATGAACTAGAGTAGGAAATGGCAAACCATAAATACAAAAATGGGTTCACCAAGATTTGGACATGACTGAAACAAGTGAATGATCATACATTACCTATATCTAAAACAAAAACAATTATTATTCTGCAACAAGAATAAACTTGAAGCCTTCCCAAAAAGCTCAAGAGCAAAGTGAGAACTTTCATAGTCACCACTATTATTCAATATTGTACTAAAAATGTGCTGTAGCAATATGGCAAGAAAAAGGAACTGGAGGAATAAAAGTAAGCACTGCAGAAACAAAACCCACGCTTTGCAGGTGAGACAAATGTATATGCAGAGATTCCTAGAAAATCAACGAAAAAAGTAAAATGGAAACAATGAACAACTTCAGCAAAGTTGCAGGATATAAAATAAGCCCACATAAATCATCAACATTTCTATATACTACCAACAAAACCCAGCAGGAAAAGACAAAAAGATAGCTACCAATGACATAAAATACTTGAAAGTCTACCTGCCAAGACAACACAAGGCATTATATGAACACAATTTAAAAATGCTTCTCCCACAAATACAGAGCTAAAAAATATTCACTGTTCATGGGTTGGCTGAGCCAATATTGTAAAAATGGCAATTTTAGCTAAGTTAATTTACTTATTCGGTGCTATACAAATCAAACTACCAAAGAATTTTTTCATAGAGCTAGAAAATATAGTAACAAAACTAATCTGGAAGAACAAAAGATCAAAAATATCAAGAGAATCAATGAAAAAATTGTCAAGGGAAGAGACCTAGCAATTCCTTATTTAAAATTATATTACACAACAGTAATCACCAAAACAATTTGTTAGTGGCTAAGAAATACTGTATGGAGCATGGAAAAATGTACCTGTCAGATCCATTAATAAGGCAAGATTTTAAAACCATCAAGAAACTTTTGCACAAACAAAATCAATGCAGTTAAAGTTAGAAAGAAAACAGGTAACTGGGAAGAAATTTTTATAGCAAGGTAATCTGATAAAGGCTTCATTTCTCAAATAGATAGGGAATTGAGCCAAATTTAAAAAAATACGAGCTATGCCACAGTTAATAAACAGTCAAAGACCATGAACAGGAATATTTAGAAGAAAAAAATCATAGCTATCAATACTCACTGCCATCTTTCCACATTTCTAATTCATTAAGATATTCTTCACAAATTAATGCAGGCAAAAAAAAATTTCATATAGTAGCCAATTTTCTAATGATATGTCAATCAGAACTTAGCTAGGCTGGCAGCTGGATAAACTGCTTCAGAGAGCACAACTCTGATGGGTTGGCCACGTGGTTCAAATGCAAAATGTATGCTTACCAAAACACTATTTTATGGAGAACTTGCATGGGGCAGGTGATGATGTGGTGGTCAGAAGAAGCAATACAAGGACATTCTCAAGGTCTGTCTCAAGAACTTTAAATTTGACTGTGCAATACGGGAGACACTGGCACAGGACCACTCGGCATGGTGTACTTACATCAGAAAAGGTGTTGTGCTCTTTCAGCAAAGCAGAATTGAGACAGCACAAAGTAAAGGCAGGATGAGCAAATCTGGGATATCCACCCCAAATATTCATATGGACTATCTGTGCCCAACCTGTGGTAGAGCATTCTGAGCTCATAGTGGTCTGATCAGCCACAGTTGGACACACCGAAATTTCACTTTATCATGGTGATATCATTTTGGTCCTCTTCAAAGACAAAGGACAACAACCACCAGTTGGATAAATAAACAAATCTATTTGAAGAATGATAACTTAAGCTATTTGGTTTGATAGGGCCTACCTAACAAAAGCACTTGGACCTCAGGGTTTCTTCAATATTGTGACTAGGGATTTAAAATAGGCCTTTAATGAAAGATGAAAATCGCTAATACTAAGGTACAATCAAATCAGAATGAAGTCAGAAAAAAAATGTTCATGCTCTCCTTTCCCCCAGAGAATCTTTCCCCTCCACCAAAAAAAAAAACAAACCCCAAAAAACATATTGTTCATCTCTCCTAAATTCAAGTACAGTTCAAGGTATAATTCTTAGGAAATCTGAAATACATTAATTACATTAAATACATTAATTGAAAAATACTTTAGTCACCAAACACAGATTTTGGTACTACTTACAAAAAAATTATAGATGAATTATAGTATCTATAGTAGTATATATAGGATTTATTAAAAATCTTATGATAATGTTGCTAAATAATTTATAGGTAGACCATTGTCTGTTTAAAAATTGTCTATGCATACTTTGGTTAAATGAAACTCACTAAAAGTCTGCAATAGATGCCTTATTGTATGTTACAGCAATGACCTTAGGTCCTTAAAATTTACAATGAAGACTATCTATCTGATCCCTGTACAAAATTCTCCTAAACTTAATAAGCTGAATATAAGAAAATCTTTTTAAACAAATATGCAATAGCTATAACATGTAATTAGTTAAATTTCAAGTTAAACTGGGGGTTAAAAAAAGCAGAGAATGAGAGGATACTCAGCATCAACCTGCAGGAGGGGTAGAGAAGTTACTGAGGTAAGCTGAATAGTAAGTTATTAAGAAAAGCCAAATCTATCATTGCACATAGGAGAGGAGGTTTTAATAAAAATTCACTGTTCAGTGAAGCAGGAGAAAAGAAAATGAGATGCTTATAGGAGGCTTCTAATCAAAGGAAGCATAGTTTCATGAAGTAACTCAGAAATCTGAGAAAAAAGGTTTAGAGAAAGTGTACAAAAAGTTAATCAATGTTTTTGAGTATAGATTCTTATGTTATTCCATGACTTTGACAGATCTGTGATCTTCTTGGTGTAGATATTACTTCCATTAGCATATACACTAATTTCTTCACATCTTTTCATCTAGTGCTATTCAGAGCCATGAATTTCCATAAATCTTCTAAAGACGATCTGCTCACTTTGCTAGAGGAGTTGTTTCAGTTATTTTAATCCCTTTGATTATTTTATGAGCATCCTGCTGCACTGTCCTTATTATAGCCATTACATGTTTTTGCACTGACCTGTGCTTCCCCCATGATTTCACTTCATTCACTATGATTTTGGGGCAGACAGCATCACAAAGAATATTAGGGATATTATCCATAGAGATGACAGAGATAAAAAATTACAAGATGGGTTTTTGAAGGAGCAAGCAGCTTGGAATAATTAAAAGTTGTACAGTTTAAAAAATGTGATCTAGACGCATGTCCTCTTTGTGTTCAGTTCAAGGCCAAGTTTATTATACATATTTGCCAGTTCAGAAAAGTCCCTTGTGCTGTCTTGCTGTGGCATAGAGGTGAAAGGCAACCTCTAATGTTTAAACATTCTGGAAAGTTTGTGAGTATGAATTTAGCAATAGCTTATGTTTGCTTTCTTTTTTTAAAAAAAAATTTTCCCTACCCTTTGACCCAGCAATGCTGCTTGCTTCTAGGGCTATATCCCAAAGAGATCACAAAAATGGGAAAAGAACCTGCATGTGCAAAAATATTTCTTGCAGCTCTTTTTGTGGTGGTCAAGAACTGGAAATTGAGGGAATGCCCATCAACTGGGGAATAGCTGAGCAAGTTGTGGTATATGAATGTAATGGAATGCTATTGTGCTGTGAGAAATGACAAACAGGTGGCTTTGAGAAATCCCTGGATAGACTTATATGAACTGATGCTGAGTGAAGCGAGCAGAACCAGGAGAACGTTATACAGAGTAACAGCCACATCAAGTGAGGATTGTTTATGATAGACTTTGCCCTTCACAAAAATGCAAGGACTTAAAATATTTCCAAAGGACTCATGATGCAAAATGCTATCCACATCAGATAAAGTACTATGGAGCCAGAACCCAGGGTGAAACAGACTATTTTCTCTTTTGCTATGCTTGGTTTTGTTTAGCTTTACCTGTGCTTTCTCCCCTTCATTTTAATTCCTCTATGCAACAGTCATGACTAATGTGAAAATGTATTTAATAAGAATGTATGTGTAGAGTCCATATAAGATTGCATGATGTCTTGGGGAATGAGGGGGAGAAAATTTAAAACTTATGGAAGTGATTTTTAAACACTGAAAACAAATTAATACATAAATTTGAAGGAGAAAAAATATTTTCTCCCAGTTACCCATGTAAAAACAATTTTTAACATTCTTTTAAAATAGATTTTGTGTTCCAAATTCTCCCCCTCCATGCCTTCAGTCACCCCTATGAAGCTAAGAAATCTTGTATGTGTTATACACATGTGGAATTGTGTAAAACATATTGTCATATTAGTCATTTTTTGGAAGAAAACTCAGAGAGAAAGAGAGAGTTTGCTTTCAGTCTGTTTCAGACTCCATCAGTTCTTTCTTTGGCGGTAGACAGCATTTTTCATCATGAGTCCTTGGATCATTGTATTGCTGAGAATAGCTAAGTCACTCACAGTTATTCATCCTACAATACTGCTGTTACCATATAAAATGTTTTCCTCATTCTGCTCACACTCTTCCTCAATACAAATAAGTCTTTCCTTGGTTTTTTTTGTCCCCTCCCCCCACCCAAATACACTGAGCATTCTAATTTCCCCTATCACCAATCTGCCCTCTCTTCTATCATCCCTCCCTTCTCTTACCCCATCTTCTTTTTTGTCCTGTAGGGCCAGATAACTTTCTATTCCCCACTACCTGTATTTCTTATTTCCTAGCAGCAAGAACAATACTCGACAGCTGTTCCTAAAACTTTGAGTTCCAACTTCTCCCCATTCCTCCCTCCCCATCCATTGAATAGGCAATTCAATATAAGCTATATCTGTGTAGTTTTGCAAATGACTTCCTTCATAGTCGTGTTGTGTAAGACTAACTATATTTCCCTCCATCCTATCCTGCCCCTCATTGTTGCTCTCTCTTTTGATCCTGTCCCTCCCCAAGTGTTGATTTCAAATTGCTCCCTCCTCCCATTGCCCTCCCTTCCATCATCCCCCCTACCCTGCTTATCTCCTTCTCCCCCACTTTTCTGTAGTAAGATAGATTTTCATACTAAAATGAGTGTGCATTTTATTCCTTCCGTTAGTCAAATGTGATGAGAGTAAACTTCATGTTTTTCTCTCGGCTCCCCTCTTTTTCCCTCCACTAAGAAGTATCCTGCCTGCCTCTTCTATGAGAGATAATTTGCCCCATTCCATTTCTCCCTCTCTCCTCTCAATATACTTCTCTCTCACCATTTACCTTCACTTTTTTAAGATATGACCCCATCCTATTCAATTCACTCTGTGCTCTCTGCCTCTGTGTGTGTGCGTGTGTGCGTGCGTGTGTGTGTGTGTGTGTGTGTGTGTGTGTGTTCCCACCAACTTCCCAAATACTGCAAAGTTTCAAGAGTTTATTGTCTTTCCATGCAGGAATGTAAACAGTTCAACTTTAGTAAGTCCCTTATGACTTCTCTTTCCTGTTTACTTTTTCATGCTTCTCTTCATTCCTGTGTTTGAAAGTCAAATTTTCTTTTCAGCTCTGGTCTTTTCATGAAGAATGCTTGAAAGTCCTCTATTTCATTGAAAGACCATATTTTCCCCCCTGAAGTATTATACTCAGTTTTGCTGGGTAGGTGATTCTTGGTTTTAATCCTAGTTCCTTTGACAATATCATATTCCACACCCTTCGATCCCTTAATG
>JAQQSK010009080.1:0-13233 GCA_028658325.1 Potorous gilbertii | reverse complement strand
GAACTTAAAGTTTTAGGACCAACTGTTGAGTATTGTTCTTGCTACAAGGAAATAAGAGATACAGGTAATGGGGAATAGAAAGTTGTCTTGCTCTACAGGACAAAAGAGAAGATGGGGTAAGGGAAGGGAAGGATGATAGAAGAGAGGGCAGATTGGTGATATGGGTAATTAGAATGCTCAGTGTATTGGGGAGGGGGGAGGGGACAAATGGGGAGAAAATTTTGGAACCCAAAATCTTGTGAAAATGAATGCAAAAAGTTAAATAAATTTATAAAAAAAATAAAAAATAAAAAAAGCAGTATGGTGCTCCAAACACTGGAAAAAAAAGGATTATTATTTTATTCATCGTCACTTATTTTTTCCAATGAATATTCCCTCTTCTAAGTTTGTTATCCATCAATTTCCAAGTACAAACCATTCCACATCATCAAAAATTGGAGAAATGAAAATTAAAGCAATTCAGGTTCTAATTCTGATCTCTCAGTTTGCCAAATTTGTTGTGTTTTTCTATTTTTAGATTTTGACATTCATTTCCACAATATTTTGAGTTCCAATTTTTCTCCCCATCTCTCCCCACCCCCATCTCATAAAACCTTGCATTCTGATTACCCCTTCCCCCAATGTGCCCTCCCTTCTATCACATTCCACCCTTCCCCTATCCCCATCTTCTCTCTTTGCTTGTAGGGCAAGATTGGTTTCTATACCCCATTGCCTGTATTTCTTATTTCCCAGTTATATATAAGCAATTACAATTCTCAACATTTGTTCCTAAAATTTTGAGTTCCAACTTCTTTCCCTTCCTCTCTCCCCACACATCTCCACTGAGATGGAAAGCAATTCAGTACAGGCTATATATGTGTCGATTTGCAAAAGATTTCCATAGTTGTCGTGTTATATAAGAGAAACTATATTTCCCGCCGTCCTACCTTGTCTCGCATTTATTCTATTCTCTCATTTGACCTTGTCCCTTCCCAAAAGTGTTTACTTCTAATTACTCCCTTCTCTCATTTGCCCTCCCTTATTTCATTCTCCTCACCCCACTTGTCCCCTTCTCCCCTACTTTCTTGCAGTATAAGATAGATTTTCATAGCTAGTGGAGTATGTTATTCTCTCCTTGTGTGTTCATCCTTCATAGCCAAAGAAGACCATCCTGTCAGAGAACTGATGACATGACTTGCACTTGATTTTGTTTTGAGTGAGGGAGGGCTGTGTAGGTCACCAGTCTTACTTCTCCTCCAGAACCATCTAAATCCAGGGACCAGATATTCATAAGGATGACTGGAGATGACCCAGGATGCAGCAATTGGGGTTAAATGACTTGCCCAAGGTCACACAGCTAGTGAGTGGCAAGTGTCTGAGGTGAAATTTGAACTCACATCTTCCTCACTCCTCCAGTGATGCTCTATCCACTGCACCACCTAGCTGTCCTTCAATTCCCTCCATCAGCCATATGTGAAGAGAGTAAGCTTCACTTTTCCCTCTTACCTCCTCCCATTTCTCTTCCATTGGTAAAGATTTTTCTTATCCCTTTTATTAGTGATAATTTGCCCCATTCTATTTCTCCCTTTCTTCTCCCAATATCTTCTTCTCTCACTCCTTAAATTTATTTTTTAGATATCATCCCTTCTGATTCAACTCAACCTGTGCTTTTTGTCTGTGTGTGTGTGTTTGTATGTGTGTGTGTGTGTGTGTGTGTGTGTGTGTGTGTGTGTAATACCTCCACCTACCCAAATACTGAGAAAAGTCTCAAGAGTTACAAATATTTTCTTTCTAGCTGCTTGCAGTATTTCCTCCTTGACGTGGGAAATCTGAAATTTTGCAACAACATTCCTAGGAGTTTCTCTTTTAGGGTCTCTTTCAGGAGGTGATTTGTGAATTCTTTCAATATTTATTTTGCCTTCTGGTTCTAGAATATAAAGGCAGTTTTCCTTGATAATTTCATGAAAGATGTTATCTATGCTCTTTTTTGAACACGGCTTTCAGATAGTCTCATAATTTTTAAATTTTCTATCCTGGATCTACTTTTCAGGCAATTGTTATCTTCTATTTTTTCATTCTTTTCATTTTGTTTTGCAGTTTCTTGGTTTCTCATAAATTCATTAGCTGCCATTTGTTCCATTTTAATTTTCAAATAACTATTTTCTTCAGTGAGGTTTTGAACCTCCTTTTCCATTTGGCTAATTCTGCTTTTTAAAATGTTCTTCTCCTCATTGGCTTTTTGAACCTCTTTTTCCAATTGAGTTAACCTATTTATTAAGGTGTTATTTTCTTCAGCACTTTTTGGGTCTCCTTTAGCATTCACTTTTCAAGCTCTTCCATGGCCTAAGGATATTGCATATCTTCTTTGGAGGTACTGTATACAGAAGCCTTGACTTCCTCTGACAGTATGCATTGTTCCTCCTCATCTGAAAGGATGGAAGGAAATACCTCTTCACCAAGAAAGCTACTTTCTATGGTATTATTTTACCCCTTTTGGGGGCATTTTCCCAGTCAGTTACTTGACTTCTGAATCCTTTGTCAAGAGAGGGTCCTAGTGCTCTTCCTCATCCCAAGACTATTCTCAGGGCTGAGGTTCAGAGCAGCTATTTAATTTCCCCTGGGATTTTAGGCGAAGTGCTTCACAAATGGACACTGAAGCTGTCATCACTGCTGCCTGGGGCTGGTGCTAGGGAGGGGACCTCCTCTCCTCTCACCCAGTTGGGAAAGTCCTTTCACTGACCTTTGAAGATTTCTTTGGCATTTGTGGGTTGAGAAATCTAAGCCCCTCTGCTGCTGCTAGGGATTCTGCCCCAGAGGCACTTTCTGGTCCTGTTCTTCCTGGTGCCATATGGCCAGGGCTGGGCTCCACTCTGTCCCATATGATAGAATTTTCTTGTCACCCTTCCAGTTTACCTTTGACTGGAAATATCTTTCGCTCTGTCATTCCGCAGCGTGTGCTGCTCTATAATTTGTTGACAGTCATTTTTTAAACGTTTTACGGGCTGTGGGGGAAGTGCTAGAGTATGTGCATGTTTCTACTCTGCCATCGTGGCTCCATGCACCAAATTTGTGAAAAGGAAAATAAGTGTTGGAAGCACCGAGGGAAAATGGATATATTAATGCATTATTGCTACAGATATTCCAGAAGGCAATTTAGAATTATGTATAAAATGCTAATAAATTATTTGCACTCTTCAAATCCACGATGTGAGGCCTATGCACTATTTAAAAATTACAGAGTTTGATGGGCATATTTGTTTTAACTTTGAAAAGTTATTTTCACATAACAGATACTTCCCAATGTGTATTCTCCAAAGTATGCCACAAAATACTTTCTCAGAAAACTGCTGAAATATTTTGGTTGATGTTCAGTTATTTTCAGTTGTGTTTGATTTTGTGAGATGCCATTTGAGGTTTTCTTGGCAAAGATACTGTAGTGGTTTGCCATTTCCTTCTCTAGTTCATTTTACAGATGAGGAAACTGAGGAAAATAGGTGAAGTGACTTTTCCAAGGTCATACAGCCAGTAAGTGTCTGAGGCTGGATTTGAACTCATGAAGATAAATCTTCCTAATTCCAGGTCTCACACTCTAGCCATTGTACCATAAAGTTTCATAGTAAATAGAAGGGAGTACATTTTTACCAGGATTTGATTTTCCATTTTTTTTTCTGTTAAGGATAACTTTAGTTCTATAGTACTATTATTCTCAGCGACTTCATTGGAAAAGTAGAAATGAGATGCAGCTATCTATATGATTTAAGGAGAAAAAATGTATATAATTTTCAAAAAACTTACATAAGGGTACATTCTAGCCCCTGAGTTTTCCAAGCAATTGATACAACCTTTAATTGAATCTACTAAGCTTGGAATTGATATTTTTATATTCAATCAATGAGATATTTTGAGGAAGCTGCTCCTGAAATTAATAGCCACATCGTCAGTGTAGGAGCATAAATGTCAACTGATTCTCTAGAAAATCTGCAATGCTATGAATTACGGTTGTATTTCATCTTAACTTAGCATATGTGCTTGTTTTAACTAATTAAAATGTATTCCACATGGAATGCAATGAGAATCCACATTAAAGTAGAGGCAAAAGAAATAGGAAAGAGGTCATAGATTAGGGAGATAATAGAGGTATCGATCCATATAGTACCTAATTGGATATGAGAAGCAAAAAGTACAATTCAAAGATCATATCAACACTTCAAGCATCAACAGCTAAGTAAAGTATATTACAATAAATGGGAATTTATAAAAAAGTTGGAGGAATATAGTTCTTGAAGTGGTGAATATAGGTTTAAGAATATAGTGACTTGCATATGTGTTTGTCATATCTCTTTTGTTGGATTGATTATAAGCTCTATTGTGCAGCTAAGTGATACAGTAGATACAGCAGCAGTGCATGAGTTAGGGGGACCTGAGTTCAAATCTCACCTCAGACATTTGACACTCACTAGCTGTGTGACCTTGGCCAAGTCACTTAACCCCAATTGCCTCATCCTGAGTCATCTTCAGCCATCTTGATGAATATCTGCTCATTGGATTCAGATGGCCCTGGGAGAGAAGTGAGACTGATGACCTGCACAGCCCTCCCTCATTCAAAACAACGTCAAATGCAAGTCATGTCATTATTTCTCTGATGGCATGGTCTTCTTCAGCAAGGAAGGACAAACACACACACACACATAAGCTATATGAGTGCAGAAATCAGGACTTAAGTGGCTTCATACCTCTCCTATGGCCATAGTATTGTTCTCAGAACATTGTATGGCGAAGGGAAAAAGTGTCTATTTAGAGCCTACTACGTGGCACGTACTATGCTAAAAGTTGTTTTTTTAATAATTATTAACTTTTTGATACTTGTAGCAACTGTAGAAAGTAGCTATTATTATTATTCCCATTTTATAGTTGATGAAAGTGAAGGAAACTTGAATTACTTGCCCATACAGCTAGTAAGTGAGGCTAGATTTGAACCCAGATCTTCCAGATTGCAGGACCAACATTCTATCAACTAGTGCATAGCAGGTACTTCAACACTGCTGAAGGAATAAATGAACATGCCTTTCAGTATGTTACATCTTCAGATACAAAACAAATAATTCATTGTCCTTTAAAAGTAAATGAAATTTTATCATGTTTACCCAGTTCTTGTAAGTAGCCCACGATGTCCAAGTAATGAGAGAAATTTCTTTAAGTTTTTAAATTAATTCATGTTTAATCAATTGATCAATAAATCATTAATTAGTTATTAATCAATTGATTGATTTATTATTCAATGGTTAATTAGCCAATAGTTAAACAACAATTGACAAGCATTATTTCTATTTCCAAAGTACTGCCCCAGGAGATGAGTGTGAAAAAATAAAAGTGCTCTACCCTAAAGGAATGCACATTTTAGTAATAAATAGAAAACTTTTCATCATAAAGATTTTTCCTTTTCCAAATTTTTAGCCAGTTCTTTGGAATTGATATTCATGAACATAAACAGAGGAAAATAATAGGTTTAGAAGCTTAATTTGTACAAAGTAAACAAGGTCTGTCATTTCTGGTAAGCAGAAATAAGCAAGCTATAAAATGTTGTCAAGCAGCCAAGGCAGGTGAATCAGCGGTTTGTGGACACTGAATCAAACCCCCAATGATTAATAGAAGGCAAACTAATGGAGCTCAATTGACTTTTCTCTGGCAATATGTATCATTGATGGCTTCTGAGAGCTTAAAATGAGATTGTTTCCTCTAAGAAACCACTGGAGCTGTGTGGTATCCTAAAGCAAGAAATGAAGGAATTTTTCTTAAACCCACACAAATTCAGCAATTTTCATGGGATTTTTTTCTACATAAATGCACTCACATGTGTATATAAAACACATAAATACACATTTACATACATACACATTTATATGCATTCATATACAAACATGTTTGTGTGTGTTTAAGCAATCACATGTGTGCAAACATGTCTTAATCTACCCGCATCTAAGCATAGCTGTATGTGCATGTGTGTATCTACATGTATGTTTGCATATATGTGTCTATGAATGCTCATAGACACATAGGGAGGAAAAATATTTTACCACTTTGATCTGTAGAAGGTTTCACAGAACTGTCATCTCCATTAACAATATGGTCTAAAGTAAAGGGAGGGGTCATTAGAAGGTCAGACAACACACTGCAATGTGTTTTTACAAGATTAACTCTTCATCTAAAAAACGTATAAAGCCCGCCTCCTGCCCCTGCTTATAAATCCAAAATCCGTACTGTAATTCTCTTTATCTTTTCTCAAGACAGCAAACAAAAAGCCCCTAGAGAAACCAAAGAAAAGAAGGTTAAAAAGGAACAAAAGGAGAGCAAAATGGAAGATGTGGCTGAAAAGGTAGTGAAAAAGCCACAAAAGCATTGAAGTTGAAACCCAGTCCTGGTCCGATGGATTGGTAGGTACTGCAGGTCTACAATGCGTTCGTAGAGAAGCACATACAGCGTACAATACACATATGCTGCACCAAAAACCCAGATTGAAAAGCAAAAGAAAGAGGTGCCTGCTACTATCTCAAAGTCAGTTGGTGATAAGAATGGAGAAACCCGTGTCGCAAAATTCCCTACTCAGGACGTGCCTAGAAAGCTTCTAAGTCATGACAAAATGCCCTTCAGCCAACATGTTAGGAGACTTTGAGCTAGTATCAGCCCAGACACTGTTCTGATCTTGCTCACTGGCATCCACAGCGGCAAGGGCGTGGTTTTCCTGAAGTAACTGACTAGTGACTTGCTACCGGTGACTGAACCTCTGACCTTCAACCATGTTTCTCTGAGAAGGACCTATCAGAAATTTGTTATTGTCACATCTACAAAGGATTAACCTTTTGAGTGTAAAAATTCCAAATCATCTTACTGATGCTTGCTTCAAGAAGAAGAGGCTCCATAAATCTGGATATCAAGAAGGAGAGATGTTTGATACAGAAGAAGAGAAATACGTGATTACAGAGCAGCGCAAGACTGATCAGAAAACAGTGGACTCTCAGACCCTGCCCCAAACCAAGAAGTTTACGCAGCTCCGTGGCCACCTGTGTTGTGTATTCTCTCGCTCCAATGGAGCTTATCCTCACAAACTGGTGTTTTAACTGCCTTGCAGAGAACTTATTAAAATACTTGTAATAACTAAAAAAAAAAGATGTATTAAATCTCACAGTGGCGTTTTGTTGATATTCCTGGCCCTAATGTGTGGAACCTTTCCAGTTCATAAGGGAGAATATGCTCAAAGCTATTTTCAGGCTTTTTGAGGGAAAAAAAGCAATCTATAGTCAGCCTGAAATTTTTTTGAAGATATTGATTCCCCTTTTCTCTCTCTGGATTTCTTGCTCTCTTCACTATTTATGTCTGTTTTTGACTGTCAATTGTGGCTACCTATATGCATGTGTGTATGACTATTTGCTTATTTGTCCCTGTGGTGGCATTTGATTGTGTTTTTCATAGAAGAGTATCTAAAATACAGTGACTGAACTTAGGTGGTCATTCTCTAGTCCTAACGGCAGTCCATACCATCCCCAAGATTATCTTTTCCAGATTTCAAAAAACACCAAGCACGACTTAAGGAGGAACTTTGTATTAAACAACATAGGTCTTTTGACCTACTAGTCCTAAATACCACTACTATATCTAAATCCTAAAGAAATCAAAAAAGAACATTCATTTCCACAAGATTTTGAGTTTCAAATTTTCTTCCCATCTCTCCCACCTCCCACCCCAAAATACTATGAATTCTGATTATCCCTTGCTCCAATCTGTCCTCCCTTTTTTCACATCCCTCCCTTCCCTTATCTTCTCTCTTAGCTTGTAAGGTAAGATAGATTTGTATACCCTATTATCAGTATTTTTTATTGCCCAGTTGCATGTAAAAACAGTTCTCAACATTTGTTCCTAAAACTTTGAGCTCCAAAGTCTCTCCCTTCCTCCCTCCCCACTCATGCCCACTGAGAAGGCAAGCAATTCAAAGTAGGCTATATATGTGTAGTTTTGACTTCCATAATAGTCATGTTGTGCAAGACTAACTATATTTTTCTCCATCCTATCCTGGCCACTATTTATTCTTTTGACCTTGCCTCTCCCTCAAAGTTTTTTTTTTCTAATTACTTCCTCCTTCCATTTATCCCCTCTTCTATCAACCACCTCAATCCCACTTATCCATTTCTTTCCTACTTTATTGTAATGTAAGACAGATTTTCATACCAAATTGAGTGTTCAGTGGCTCTATAAGCCAAATGAGATGAGAGTAAACTTCACTTTTTCCCCTCTCACCTCCACCCTTTTTCTCTCCATTGGAAAAAAAAAACAAACTCCTTGCCTCTTTTATGAGAGATAATCTGCCCCATTGCATTTCTTCCTTTCTCCTTCCAATATATTCCTGTCATCCCTTAATTTAATTTTTTTTAGTTATCATCTCTTCCTATTCAACTCATCCTGTGCCCCCCTCTAGATTTTATGTACATATATATGTATACATACATACATATGTGTGTGTGAATAATCCTTTCAACTACTCAAATACTGAGAAAAATTTCAAGAGTTACAAATATTATCTTTTCATGTAGAAATGCATACAGTTCAACTTTAGTAAGTCCCTTATGACTTACCTGTTTACTTTCAATGCTTCTCTTGATTCTTGCATTTAAAGTCAAATTTTCTATTCAGCTCTGGTCTTTTCAGGAAGAATACTTGAAAGTCTTCTATTTCATTGAATGACTAATTTTTCCCCTGAAGTATTTTACTTAGTTTTGCTGGGTAGATGATTCTTGGTTTAAATCCCAGTTCCTTTGATTTCTGGAATATCATATCCCAAGCCCTTCAATCCCTTAAGGTAAAAATTGCTAGATCTTGTGTTATTCTTATTGCATTTACACACTACTTGAATTGTTTCTTTTTGGCTGCTTTCAATATTTTCTCCTTGACCTGGGAACTGTGAAGTTTGGTTACAGTATTCCTAGGAGTTTTTCTTTTTGGATCTCTTTAATGAGGTGATCTGTGAATTCTTTCCATATTTATTTTACCTTCTGATTCTGGAATGTCAAGACAATTTTCCTTGATAATTTCATGAAAGACTATGTCTGGGTTCTTTTTTTCATGATGGCTTCCATCTAGTCCTATAATTTTTTATTATGTCTCTCCTGAATCTAATTTCCAGGTCACTTGTTTTTCCAATAATGTATTTCACGTTGTCCTCTATTTCTTCACTTGTTTGATTTTGTTTTATAATTTCTTGGCATGACATGACCCAGGGGCAGCTAAGTGGTACAGTAGATACAGCAGTAGTGCAGGAGTCAGGAGGACCTCAGTTCAAATCTCTCCTAAAGCACTTGACACTCACTAGCTGTGTGACCTTGGGCAAATCACTTAACCCCAATTTTGTCAACCTGGATCATCTCCAGTTATCCTGATGAATATCTGGTCACTGGATTCAGATGGTCCTGGAGGAGAAGTGAAACTGGTAATCTGCCAAACTCTCCCTCACTCAAAACAAAATCAAGTGCAAGTCATGTCTTTATTTTTCTGATGGCATGGTCTTCTTTGGCAATGAAGGACGAACACACCTAATTTATTGGTTTCTCCTAAAGTCATTAGCTTCCATCTACGCCTTTCTAATTTTTTAAAGAACCATTTTCTTCAGTGAACTTTTAAACCTCCTTTTTCACTTGGCTAATTCTGATTTTTAAAGGATTCTTCTCCTTATTGAATTTTTGAACCTCTTTTGTCCTTTGAGTTAGTCTATTTTTAAAAGGTGTTATTTTCTTTAGCATTGTTGTAGGTCTCCTTTAGCAAGCTGTTGACTCCTTTTTCATAGTTTTCTTGCATGGTTCTCACTTCTATTCCCATTTTTTCCTCCACCTCTGTCAGTTAATTTCCAAAGACTTTATGAGCTCTTCCTTGCCTGAGACCGTGGTGTATTTATTTTGGAGGTTTTGGATGCAAAAGCTTTAACTTTTATGTCTTCCTCTGTTGGTATGCATTGTTCTTCATCCAAAAAGACGGAAGAAAATATCTATTTACTAAGAATGTAACCTCCTACAGTTTTATTTTTCCCTTTTTTGGGCATTTTCTCAGCCAGTTACTTGACTTTTGAGTCCTTTGTCAAGTGGAGGGTATACTCTAGGGATCTGTAAGTTCTCAGTTCCTCCAACATGGCACAATCAAGGGAGAGAGTTTTCAGGGAACAACGTTCTCCCCAAGATCTGCGAGTAGAATTCCCTTTCCAGAGCCTCCACCAGCTCCAATAGCCAGTGATCTTCCACACCCCAGGACTACTACTCAAGGCTGAGACCCAGATCAGCTGCTCAATTCCCCCAGTTCTTTAGACTAAGGGCTCCAAAAATAGATGCTGCTGCTGCTACCACTTAATACTGAGGCCAGGGGAGGACACTACTCCCTTCTCACCCAGGTGAAAGAGATTTCTCACTGATCTTTGAAACTGTCTTTGGTCTTTGTGATGACGTGGGAAGCTCAGTTGCTGCCCCAACAGGATTCAGTGGCCCAGCCTGCTCCAGTCTTGTCCCTGCCACATGGCAAGGCCAAGGCTGCTCTATGCTCTGCTCCAAACTCGATGTGATAGACCTTTTCTGTCATCCTTCCAGGATATCTTGGGCTGGCGATCTCTTTCACTTGGTTATTTTGTGGCTTCTGCTGCTCCAGAATTGTTTAGAGTCATTTTTACAAGTATTTTATGGTCTGTAGGGAAAGAGCTCCTACAGGCCTGTCCTTCTACTCCTCCATCTTGGCTACACACCAAATTATACTATATTAAAGTAATGAAATACTATTGTATCATAAAAAAATGGTAAAATATTTCAGAAGTACCTGAAAAGAATAACATGAACTGATGCTGAGTGAAGTGATCAGAACAAGGAGAACAACTTATAATTAACAATAACTTCGAGAAAAATAAATTGGAAAAACTATTCAGATCAATGCAGTGGCCAAAATGATTTCAGGGAACTAATTTTGAAGCATGTTACCTAAATCTTTAAGTTATTGACACAAGGCATACAATTTATACACACAGATATACACATACATACAATATGTAGAATTAGACATATGAACATACACATATATAGGTATGAATATATTGTGTATATGTATGTAAGTATACATTTGCATGAACATATGCCTTGCTTACACATTTACAAATATGTGTATATGCACACATACTTCTATATATACATGTCCACTATATACATATCTACCTTTCATGCATATATATCCAAAAGTATGTATGTGTGTGCATATATGTATATATATACATGCATATATGTATGTGATACACATACATGTGCGTGTATAACTTTTATGTGCATATATGTATATATACACACATACATATATGTGTGCTATATATATATATCTATATATCTATATATAGATATATATATATATATCTGTGTTTTGTTCTTTTTCCAATGGTAATGTATAAATGGATATGGATAAGTGAACTTTATTTTTCCACTGAGAGTTGTCAATGGTGAGGAGTAACGAAGGTTTAACAGAGAAATAGGCAGAGAGAGACAGAGAAAGACACACAGAGAGAAACAGTGAATCATAGAAACACTTTTAAAAATGTACAGAAACTAAAAGATGAGAAGCTAGAATAAAACGTAGATAAGCAGGATAGTTTTGATAGTCATATTTTGTTACTGGATACTTAGAAAGAAAAGCAGGCTGTATTTAAGAAAGATTTAAAGTTTTATGTGCAATACCCTTTTATTGTTATTAGAAAATACTCATTTAATTTTCTGTTTGTTAAATTCAGCACAAAAAGAATATGTAAAGAAGAAAATTAATAATTGCTCAGATAAATATGTACCAAAAAAGCTAAAATAATTTGTGCAATGGCACAATATGGAGAGAAAAGAGTACTATTTGCCTTTCTAGTGACTTCCCTTCTCTCTTTAATGTGCTACAGGGACAGAATCTAAAAGATCCAATCTCCCATTTTAGTGCCTTTTGATGTGCTGTTTTCACTATCTGTTTTCATGTTACTGTAGACTGTGGGGGAACCTGGGAATGTATCTTTGGCTATCATTAAATGGAAGAGAACAACAACAACAGCAATTAAATCTTTATAAACCTTCACAGGTTATAAAAGACTTTCCCTTATAGTTTTTGATTTCTTAATTTTTCAGGACTTTTCACAAAAATAGCATGTTACTGGGTAGTCTTGTATGAACCGAAAAAGGAAAAGAGAAAGTAGAACCAAAAAAAAGATATACAAAATGACTGCAATAATATGAATTAAACAGCACTAAAAGGCACATCAAGTTGAATTAAGTAAAATTGCCCACATTGCTTCCAGAGGAGTACTTCCCTCCTTCCACTTTTTTAATAGAGATAACGAATAGCTAGAATGGAAATTGACTCCTGCTTTTAAATTCATCCACAGTGCCTATTGGTTCTACTAATAATGCCACTCTTTGATAAAAAGGAGGATTTTATGGAGAGTTAGGACAGTGCATTTATAAGTGTCTGTAGGATATTGCAAAGAAAAGCTCCAAATCACCACCACTACCAGCAGAAAAAGAATTACATGTTGTGGTTACAAAACAGTGTAATAGAAAAATCTCTGAAATGTGTTTCTAAATACCTAGATTTGAGTCCTACTTATTCACTATATGATCATGGGTAAGTTATTTGACCTCAGTTTCCTCCTCTGTGAAAAGCACATAATACTTTAGACTTCCTTTTTTGTTCCCATGCTGCTAAAGTAAAAGAAGGTATTCCTGATTTTAGACAAAATATTTCCCAAATCTTCCCTCCTTTATACTTTTTTAAGGATGGTATGCTAAAACTATTTCTTTTGATCCTGACAACAAAAAGGAATAAGATTGAGAATAATGGAGTTAAATAGCTTTCTGAGTTTTGCAAGTGTTATTTCATTTGATCCTCACAACAACTCTGTGCGATAGGTACTGTTACACATGAGAAAACTGAGGCTGAAAAGCTACATGACTTTCCCAAGATCTAGTAAGCATCTAAGGTAGGACTACAACTCAAACCTTTCTGACTCCAAGATTATCAGCCTATCCACTTCAATACCTACCTACCCTTTTAAAATAGACAATAGAAAGTTCAAATAAAGCTTGTTATCCTTGTGTAAAACTTGTCAGTTAATTTTTTCTCAGGTTTATCTTAATTTGTCATATGTTCAAGATATTGATTGACTTGTATTATTGAACTGTTAGAACATACACACACACACACACACACACACACACA
>JAQQSK010009079.1:0-13233 GCA_028658325.1 Potorous gilbertii | reverse complement strand
CTGCTTGTGATTTGTTTAATGAAACTCGTTTGTGGGAAGCCCAGTAGGGGGAAGGCTTGGGAATGATGTTTTTCTCTGCATTATTGTTGTGTGTAGATTTGTGATACTGTGATGGATTTGGCTTTCTCGTCTCTGAATAAATATTTTGATTCTGCCTTCCATGTGAAGAGTCTGTTGTATTTTGCTATTCAGAATTGTGCAGGGATATCCATGGTTATTGTAGGCACTGTGAATATTGTGTTGTGCTACAACACTCCAGTCAATTGTCTAGGCAGTCAGGCTAAACCAAAATGACAGTAATCATCAAGTCTCAAACCCATCAATGAGTTAGGGGAAAATCTACTCCAAGTGTGTGAAGACTTCTCCCAGTGGAATAAGTAGGTGAGAACAATTTGTTCCAATAGTCATAAAGATGGCTGAAACACGTGCTGTGGAATGCCTAGAGCTTGGTCAGATATGGAAGACACCAAGGTCGTCCACTCTATCTTAGGCCATCACCAGCTGTCTTGATTTTTTTCTAGCCACTGCACTTTGCTCAAGAAGAGAGAGTGAAGTTGATGACTTGGTGCAACTCTGCTTCATTTCATTCAATTCACTCACAAGGCAAGATAACTCCCTGTGATGTCATTATCATCTTCAAAAGGAAAGGACAACAACAGCAACACATAATTCTAATATTTTACATATATATACATATATACACACATATATGTACGCATATACTATGTGTGTATGTGTTTGTGTATGTATATATGTATGTGTGTACATATATGTGTATTTATAAACACATATGTATATTTTGGGATATATAAATATACAATTTCAATCATCTTCAGTTGTATCAGATTCTTTGTGGTCCAATTTATGGCTTCATGGCAAAGATATTGGAATATTTTGCCATTTCCTTCTCCAACACACTTGTTTTTTCTTTGTTCAACTGTTTTTAAGTTTTATTTAAATGTCTTATTCTTCCTGATCCCATATGGAGTTTCCTTGGCAAAGATACTTGAATGGTTTACCATTTTCTTTTCCAGTTCATTATATGTATAAAAAACTGAGACAAATAAAGTTAAGTGACTTGCCATGACCACATACCTAGTAAGTATCTGAGGTCAGATGTGAACTCAGAAAGATGAGTCTTCCTGACTCTAGGCATGGCACTCTATACACTTTACCACCTAGTTTCTCAATATACAAATATATGTATATATTAGAATATACATGCATATGCATATACATCTGTGTATAAATCAAATATATAATTCAATCCCACCTATATTAATGTATGTGTATGTAGAAATATATGAATATATGTGCATATATGTATATATGTGTGCATAGTCCCTTTTCTCTAGCCTGGGAATTTTTGTTTAGATAACATTCTGTTTTCTATAATATATATACATATATGTCAATATTTGATATGTGTAAACTTTTATACTTGGGTACAAAGAATCGACTATACCAGAATAGGATGTGTAAAACAACAACAGACAATAGTTAATGTAAAAAAAGTCTGAGTCATATAATATACAATAATGTCAGTAAAATGAAACAGTGTGATTTTACTTAGGATTTAGTAAAAGCATTATATACTACAAAGCCACCATGAGGATAGAATGCTGTCTTCAGAGCAACAAAAACCTTGGTTCAATGCCCCGGTGCATACAACTTATGTGAACCTATAAACTTGAAATTGAGTTATTTAACATCAGTATTTAAGATCTCAAGACTGTGAGTTGGAGAGATGTTTGAGAAACATTTCCAAGAGCTCCATGCCAGTCCCATCTTGTCAAAATAAATATATAGTATTAAAAAATGGAAGGTATTACCCTATTTTACTAATGCCCTGGTCAGATCAAATCTGGAGCTTTCTATTCAGTTGTAGGAGCCACATTCAAGAATAGACTTAAACATGTGTTATCAAAAAGAGGAGATTAAACTTGTCTAGAAAATATGCTGTAGGAGGATCTACTGAAGGCACTGGTGATATTTACCCTGAAAATGGGAAAACATAGCAGGTATATAATACCTATATTCAAATATGGAAATAGTTAAAGTCTTGTAGTGGGATTACATTTTCTGTTTTTAGCTCCAGAGGGCAGAACTAGAATTAGTGCTTATATGTTGTTGAGAATTAGCTCTCAGGTGGATAGAAGTAAAAAAAAAATCACTAACAATTTGAGCTTGTTTTGGGAAATAATGAGCTCTGCATCATGATGACCACTATAGTAGAAACATATCTACAAAAGGAAATTGGAGAGGGAATTCCTTTTAATGGATATGTTGGTAGTGGAACAGATTTGGTACACAAGCAAAGAAACATAGTAACCTGGAATTTAATAATTTGAAATTTCTCATTTATTGAGGTGAGAATTCACTATTTGACAAGAAGCTTCTGGGAAAACTGGAAAGTAGTCTGGTAGAAACAAGTTATACAAGAATGTCTCACACCATATGCTAAAATAAAAATAATGGGCATGTGATTTAGACGTAAAAGGTGATGTCATAAGAAAATTAGTGGAGCATAGAAGAAATTACTCATCAAATCTATGAGTAAGAGAAAAGTTTGAGATCACACAAGGGAGGAAAGGTGCAAAAGAGAAACAAAAAAGATAATTTTGATTACATAAACTTCACAAGATTTTAAACAAAAATTCCAACACAGCTAAAATAAGAAAAAGCAGGAAACTTGGGGAAAAAAAACCTATGTATTGAGTTTCTCCTATAAAAGTTAATAAATATGGGGAGAAATGAGTCAAGTTTATGACAATAATAGCCATTTCCCAATTGATAAATGGTCAAAAGATATGAATAGACAAGTTTGGAGAAAGAAATCGACTATCTATAACCTTATGAGAAACAAAAATTATTTAAATCCATAATAATTGTTCCAGTTTTGCTCATTTCCCCAGACATTTACTTGACTTTTGAGCTCTCTGTCAAAGATCTTCTTGGCTTCCAATGGGGGTGCAGAGTGTACTATCAGCCACTCATTCTCCCCCCACAATTTGTGGGGCTAGAGTTCCAGAAACAGTGTCTGCAGCTCCCCCTGCTGCTGCTGTGGCTGCAGTGGGTTCCTGTGCCACCTCCCACCTCTGTCACTCTGAGGCTTGGTCCAGACCACTCTACCCTTTCACACTGGTCCCCCAGGTTTTTTCCACTGACCTTCCAATTTGTTTCCAGCATTCTGGGGTTGTGAAGTCTGGGAACTGCCACAGGTGGGAGAGAGTCAGTTCCCCCAAGGCCTGCTCAGGTACCCTCGGTGCTAACTTCAGTCCATGCTAGACTGTGCTCTTCTCCCTACCTGGTGCAAAAGACCCTTGCTGTCAACTTCTCAGGTTGTCTTCAAATGGGCATTTGTTTCAATCTGTCCTTTTGTGGGTTCTGTGATTCTACAATTTAGAGTCATTTTTACAGGTATTTGGAGGACTTTGAGGAGACTTCAGGGAAGTCCCTGCTTCTACTCCATCATCTTGGCTCCGCCCCTGAAATTCTTAAAAGAGAATGGAAAAGGATCCATATTCTTAAAAAAAACTAAGAGGATGCCTATCAATTATGGAATAACTGAACAACTATAGTGTATGAGTACGATGAAATTCTGTTGCAATGTAAGACATTATGAAGACAAGGCGTTCAAGAAAAGAAAAAAAAAAACCTTAGCAGTATTGCAAACTGAAGTACGCACAACCAAAATAATACAAAAATACAACACAAAATGATGTATGCAATAGCAACTAATTAGATTATTGCTATGAATGATGCTAATTGTAACGATGATCATCTATGAAAGTCTTAGAAACTGACAAACACAATGACCCACCAAAATTACAGAAGACTCAGGATGAGACATGTTAATTACCTCCAGTTAGAGAACTAATGCATTCAGAGTATAAACTGAAGCATGTTTTCTTCATTTTCATTGCTTTTTTGTGGGAACATAGCTTATATATTTTATAAGAATATATACTTTCAATAGGCTTATTTTTTCTTGCAAACTCTGTAGGTGAGAACGGGGTTGGGAGAGAGGAAAGGAGTTGGAAATAATTTTACACTAAAATTTTTAAAATATATATTGGCTCCTATCTGAGATCACTTTTAACTCTGAGAATCCAATTCTATCAATCTGGATCCATAATAAATTACCATGTCCTAAGATCAACTCTAAGTTGTATCATTCTTAGCCTAAAGTGATATCAGTTAAGATGCCAGAGCATATCTACATAACTTAGACATGTTAAATTAGCTTTGTACACTAAGTTATGTTTTATATACCATGAAGTAACAGCCACATGACTTTCAATAGCCCATTCATGAATTTGATGGAAAGAAACGAATTTTATTTAAGAAAATCTTCCATACATAAAAGGGAAGAGTGTTTTTATTTGATTTTGAATCACTCTATTATAGAAGAGATTTTACTCCAAATTTGATGTACTCTTTCTATTCTACTTTAACCAGTCCTGGTCTCCTATGGCACTCCAATTTTCTTAGATTTACTATATGGTTATAGAGAAAAGTCCTTCATTTCCTTTGTTCAACCAAGAAAAATTCACAAAAACAACAGTAATTATATTAGCAAATAATATGCAAATATAACACATAACATATGCTAAATATCATGTTAACTATTTTACAAATATTATCACATTACACACTCACAAAACCCCTGGAAGATAGATGATGTTAATATCCCCATTTTACAGTCAAAGAAATTGAGGCAAAATAAATTATCTTAAGTCACATAGCTAGGAAGTATCTGAGGCTGGATTTAAACTCAGGTTATGGCATTATAGTACTGAAACTGAACTGTTTACAAAATACTTTTCATGTATTTTATTGAAGCCACAGATATAATGAAAGAAGTGCTACAGAAAGAGTTATTTAATCTTTCTGAGTTCCCTCATTTCTAAAATAGTGTTAAAATACTAATACTACAATACTACTGTGTTCACTAGATCGAGTGGCAAATATTTTATAAAGCAAAATATATTGTTATAATTCATATCATTCTCATATGTTGATGGAATTCAAAGAGAAACAGTCCTAGCACAAGTCAATATCCTGAATTAAAAGCAGATGGTCTCTGATTACTTAAGGAATGAAATAGTGATTTGGGAAAATCCAAGGAGCAATAAGAATAAGTATGAAAGAAATAAAGTGAAGGGCATTTCAGTCTCATGAAGAAAGGATGACAAAATATAGGAGAAAATGATGTACCAATATTTTTGCTAGTAACCTTGCAAAGAATGGATTTCTTACCACCAGTGTACAAAGTAAAAAAAAATTACTGAAGACCAATGTTCCCACTTCTCTGCCTGGTCCTCAGCTTCAATGATTGGTGATGAGATTTCAAGCACATTGTGACATGTTAACTAGTTAGCCTCCAGTGCTTACTAGGTTCATGACTGTGAACTATAACTGTTATTCTATCATTTGAAACTGCCCATCTCCTAACTTTGACAACTTGGTCACAAGGTGGGTTAAATGAGTGTTTTCATAGTTTAAGGTGATCTATGCTACTGCTGAGAAAATGATCTCCAGGAAATATTGAAACAAAAATTCAATTATGTGAAATATCACTTAATATTAATGAATATGCTCATTTAGAACATTAGAGTACTTCATATTCATACACGATGCCTCCTGGCAAGGTGTCCTATGGTTCTGCATCCACTAAAAACCTAGAGACAATGAGCGCTCCCTCATGTACATGTTTTTACTAAGTCATTCAGAGGAAGTGATTACTTCAGAGCAAGGAGATTTGATGATGTACAGTCAGATGAAAAGTCATGATGTGTCATTTATATAGATGTCACAAACCACAATCTTTTAGAAATACATATTTCATCAGTAAAAAAGAGGCAAATAGGAAATATGATTATTGAGGCACAGGTTAAAAGAACATATTTCACCAGGATCAAAACATGGAGGGCAACATGCATCTCTAGTAGACTAGAGTGATATCATTGTTTCTTTGTCTCTACACACACTTTTCACTTATCTCACATGAGGTAATATTCATCTATGAGTGTAATGTCTTCAGGCAAGAAGATGTGGTATGTAGTTTCTGTTTCATATGCTCATTGATATTATGGGCTTTGTTTCATGAAATTAGAATAAATAAATCATATTCTTACACTGTCATTGCTAGATAGGGTCCCACAAGTCCACATTCTTGGGTGGTCACTGCTTATTGCATGGTTTCTCTAGGATTCTTGATTCCAGTTTCTTATGTCAATCAGAATCCTTAGCTGGGTTACAACCTCTTGCCCAGAAGGAGAAAATTTCCTTTTCCATATCACTTTCCATATACAAAGCAGAGATTTCGGGTAAAAATTTTCAGTTTAAAAAAATTGAGTGAATTAGATCACACAAAGTGTTCAAAGTCCTGTTAGATATTGTCTAGAGAACCACATGCCACTGCCCTTCTTTTTTCAATGACTTCAATGTTGTTTACAATTTATTCTCCCGTGAGCTACTCTTCTACCCCAACTGAGTCACACACAGAGAAGATCACCCCCTTGACCCTATAATAACCTAAAACCACAGCAAGGATTCTTAACTTTCATTATCTGATCATAGTTTAATGGCTTTTCATCTTTTTCCCTGCCTTCCCTTATGTAATACTACTCTTCATGTGAATGATGACCTCAATTCTCCCCCAGGCCATCTCCCCTGAATTAAGCATTCTCTCCTCTTTTCCCTATCTTGACGTGTTGACGAATAAACTCAATTCTACAAAGTCCTCCTGTCTTAAATCCCTAGGCTCATTATTATAGCAATAACTAGGCTCAGCTGACCTCAGTCACAGATTGATTGCACTGTATACTTTCTTTGTGCTTACACACATGTTGCTGAATGAAAGTAGGAAAAAAAAGTCACAAAACACCTTTAACTAAGTCTGCTGCAAATTCATGTTACAAAACCTCAACTGGGCCCTCCCTGCAACAATACCTCCATTATCAATTCACTATCCAACTCTCCAGAACAATTCTTTTAAAAGCTCTTTATCCCTGCTCAAACCTCCCATGGCTCTCCCTCACCCTAGTCTCACCTGAGTACCTTGCCTCATATTTTATAGAAAAATGAGACCATTGACTATGAACTACCTCTTCCCCACCTCTTTCTCATTTCTTATCACTCCAATGACTTCTTTTATTTTCTCCTCCACGTTTCTTTCACAACATAAAGGAGTCTCACTCCATACCAAGGCAAACTCCTCTATTGGTCAAAGAATCCTATTCTGTCATTTATCCTCTAACAGCTTACTTCCTCTGCCGTTCCCACTCTTTCACTTATTTTCAATCTTTCTTTCTGTACTGGCTCATTTGCTATAACCTACAGGAAAGACCATGTATCTCCTACCTGGTGGAAAAACAGAAATAAAGACAACTCACTTGATCCTTCTACCTCTGCCGACTCTCATCTTATAACTCTTCTTTCTGTTGTTCCTAAACTCAAAGAACTCATCTACAGCAAATGCTTACATTTTCTCTCCTTAACCCCTTATAATCTTGTTTGTGACCTTAGCATTCCACCAAAACTTCTTTCTTTAAAATTAAGAATGATCTCATAGTTGGCAAATTCAATGGCATTTTCTCAAACCTCATTGCCCTTCACCCCTTTGCAGTCTTTGACACTATGAACCACTCTCTCATCTTTTTCTCTAAGTTTCTAGGACACCCCTCAGATAATATATGTTATATATCTATATCAATAGATAGATAGATAGATGGAGAGATAGATTGATTGATTCACACACACGCAATTAGGTGGCTTAGTGAGCAGAATACAGGGCCTGGAGTCAAGAAAACCCAAGTACAAATCTAGTATCAGATACTTATCAGTTGTGTGACCTGAGAAATTCACTCAGTCTCTGTTTGCATTAATCCACTGGAGAAGGAAATGCCATACCACTTCAGAATCTTAGCAAAGAAAATCACGTGTCCAATATTGGCATGCTATGGTCCACAGGGTCTTCCTATGGTCCTCCTATATGACTGCTTCTTCTTTGTCTCCTTTTCTGGATCCTCTTCCATGTCATTTCCTCTAACAATGCATGTTCCTCAGCATTATGTCCTGGATCATTGTCCCTTCTCTTTCGATATTTCTTCACTGGGTGATCCTATCAGTTCTCATGGATTTAGTTACCATTTCAATACTGATGATGCTAAAATCTCCCAAGTTTGCTTCAATCCCTCTGCTTACCTTCAATCTTATATCTTCACCCAACTTTCAGACATCTCAGGTTGGATGTTCAGTAGTCATCTTGAACTCAGTATGTCCAAAATAGAACTCAACATTTCCAAAACCCTCCCCTTTCCTACTCATCTTATTACTGTAAAAGGCAATACAGTCTTCCCATTCCCTTGGTTCACAACCAAGAGGTCATCCTGGATTCCTCAATATCTCTCCCATCCTTGTATCCAAGCTATTTTTCAGGGCCTGTTGATTTTACTTTTGCAACATTCCTTGAATATTTAAAGTTTTGACACTAACTCTACTCAAATGGAGGCTCTCATTAACCCATGCTTGTATTATGGCAATAATCTGTTAGTAGGTCTACCAGTATCAAGTTTCTCCCTACTCCAACACATCTTCTCTTCAGTCACTAAAGTGATTTTCTGAAACTGTAGTTTTGATCATGTCACCCCTTAAGAAATAAACTAATTCATTATAGACTTTGTTTCACACTTTGAAAAGATGTTAAAGATAATTTTAAAAGTATATTCTTCAAAACTCATATATAGTTAGGATGAGTGATAACAAATGTACTGCTTATTTTCTCCTCTATAAGCCTCACAATCTGACATTCTCAGCTATTCACAATATATATTAATTTCCTAATCCACCACCAGCACCACTATGACTTGTCCTCATGGCGAATTTTGGAAAAGCATGGACAAGAGTTATACAACTTGACAGGCATGGATGTATATTTATGAGTAAGCTTATTGACAAGAGCCAAAATCAGGAGTGGAGCCAAAATGGTGGAGTTGAAATACAGACCTGTAGAAGTTCCCCCACATAGCCCATAAAATACCTGTAAAAATGACTCTAAACAAATTCGAGAGCAGGAGAAGCCACCAAACGACAGTGTGAAAGAGATTTCCAGTCCAAGACAGCCTGAAAGACTGACAGGAAAGGTCTATCACACCAGACATGGAGCGGAGTGTAGTCTAGCATGGGCCATGCAATGTGGCAGGGACAAAACATGGAACAGACATCAGGGAGTCACCAGCAGCAGCAGTTTCCAGATTGGTCAACCCACAAATGCCAAAAACAGCTTCAAAGGTCATTGAGAAAGCTCCTTCACTCAGGAAAAGGAAATGCAGTTTGGACTACCAGTAGTAGCCACTGAAGCAGCAGTGTGCATTTTTGGAGCCCTCCACCTAAAGCCCCCGGGGCAATTGAGTCCCTGATCTGAATCTCAGCCTTGACTGTGACCCTGAGGTGAGGAAGAACACTGGCATGGTGGAATTGAAGGTGTTTATGGAGAGGGAATTCTACTCCCAGATTCTGGGCAGAAAAGATTTTGGTTGCTCCCAGGCCAATGCCCAAGCCAAGAGAGGTGTAAGCTCCTCTGCTTTGATTGTGCCACTTTGGAGGAACTGAGAACTTACAGGTCCTCTAGACAAAGGACTCAAAAGTCAAATAACTGGATAGGAAAATGCCCCAAAAAGATAAAAAAAATGACTATAAAAGGTTATTTTCTTGGTGAATAGGTATTTTCTTACATCCTTTAGGGTGAGGAAGATAAATGAATACCATAAGAGGAAGTCAAGGCTTCTGTATCCAAAACATCCAAAATAAATATGCAGTAGTCTCAGGCTAGAGCTCAGGAAGAGCTCAATAAGGATTTTAAATATCAAGTAAGAGGTGGAGAAAAAATTGAGAAAAGAAATGAGAATGATGCAAGAAAATCATGAAAAGTGAACCAACAACTTGCTAACAAAGACCCAAAAAAATTGCTGAAGAAAGTAACACCTTTAAAAATAGACTAACTCAATTTGCAAAAGAAGTCCAAAAAAATCAACGAGTAGAAAAATGCTTTAAAAAGCAGAATTAGCCAAAAAGCTCACTGAAGAAAATAGTTCTTTAAAAATTAGAATGGAGGGGTGGAGCCAAGATGGCAGAGTGAGAGCAACAACTCACCTAAGCTCTCAGACAAACTCCTTCAGGTACCTCTGAAAGGAGAATCTGACCAAATTTTGGAGGTGCAGAATCCAGTGGGAGACAGATGGTGACAGATTCGGAGCTCAGGTTAGACTGGAAGACCCACGGGAAGGGTCTGTTCTGCGGGGGTGAGGCCACAGCACACAGCGCAGTGGGGACAGCACAGTGGAGCAGAAGGGACCCGAGAAACCTGAGCGGGGGGCAGAACCAGAGGGGCGGCACCCAGGGCGGGAGACAAGCCGAACCGAGTCAGTGAGAGCCTCCAAGCACCAGATATCAGCGCAGCAGCTCCTGAGACCTTCAGCCCGAAGATCAAACCTCAGTAAGTCATGTACTTGAACTTGCGGGAGCCAGGATGGTGGAGTGATCAGTAAATGCTCTCTCCTCCCCCCTTGATGACTGTGAAAGAACCATAAAATATTTCCCCAGAAAAATCCCAGATCAGCAGAAACAGCAGAAGGAGGCCAATAGTCTCATTAGCACCTGAGACGAGGAAAATAGCTAAGGGTGATTCCTCCTACAGTGGCAGAGGCAAACTGAAAGGACAGAGGACCCAGGGCAGGGAAAACTTGCACCCAGGGAAGCCTCAGCGCCAGGAGAGGAGCCCCAGGAGGGGTGGGAACACGCATTACCATCTAAGCATGCCTCAGCTGTCCAAGGAAATTAGAAAGACAATAGGGCACCTGGGATTACCAGCCCCTGAGCTTGCCTTTGCCTCAGGTCAGCTGAGGGGATCTCCTGTGACCAGACCACTCCTCCCCCATACTTAACAAGCTAAACTCAGGTGTCTCAGGAAACACCAAACAAAAACCTGCTTTTAGCTTTTTCATACATCAACTCAGTAAAAATTAGAATGGATCAAATGGAAGCTAATGATTTTATGAGAAATCAAGAAATTACAAAACAAAATAAAAAGAAAGAAAAAATAGAAGACAGTGTGAAATATCTCACTGAATAAAAAACAAATGACCTGGAAAATAGATCCAGGAGAGATAATTTAAAAGTTATTGGACTACCTGAAAGCATGATCAACAAAAGAGCCTAGACATCATCTTTCATGAAATTATCAAGATAAACTGCTCTGGTATTCTAGAACCAGAGGGTAAAATAAATATTGAAAGAATTCACTGATCTCCTCCTAAAAGAGATCCAAAAAGAGATATTCCTAGGAATATTGTAGCAAAATTCCAGAGTTTTCAGATCAAGGAGAAAATATGACAAGCAGCTAGAAAGAAACATTATGAGTATTGTGGAAATGCAATCAGGATGACACAATATCTAGCAAGTTCTACATTAATGTATTGAAGGACCTATAATATCATATTCCAGAAATCAAAGGTACTAGAAGTAAAACCAAGAATCACCTACCCATCAAAACTGAGTATAATACTTCAGGGGAAAAAATTGGTCATTCAGTGAAATAAATTCTTGATGAAAACACCAGAACTGAATAGTAAATCTGATTTTCAAACACAAGAATCAAGAGAAGTATGAAAAGGTAAACAGGAAGGAGAAATCATAAGGGACTTTCTAAAGTTGAACTCTTTACATTCCTATATGGAAAGATATTTGTAACTTTTGATCTTTTCTCAGTATTTGAGTACTTGGAGAGATTATACACATACACATACAAGCACACATATATACAGAGAGCACAGAGTGAGTTGAATAAGAAGGGATGATATCTAAAAAAGTAAAATTAAAGGGTGAGAGAGGAATCTATTGAGAGGAGAAAGGGAGAAATGGAATGGGGAAAATTATCTCTCATAAAAGAGGCAAGAAAAAGTTTTATCTGTGGAGGAGAAAAGGGAAGAGGTGAGAGGGAAAAAGTAAAGTTTACTCTCTTCACATTTGGCTTAAGGAGAGAATAAGATGCTCACTCAATTTGGTATGAAAATCTATCTTACACTAAAGGAAAGTAGGAGAGAAGGGGATAAGTGGGGTGGAGGGATGATGGAAGGGAAGACAAATGGGAGGAGGGAATAATTAGAAATAAACACTTTTGAGGAGGGATGAGGTCAAAAGAGAGACTAGAATAAATGGTGGGCAAGATAGGATGGAGGGAAATATAGCTAGTCTTACACAACATGACTATTATGGAAGTCTTTTCCATAACTACACATGTATAGACTATACAGAGTTGCTTGTCTTCTCAGTGGGGATGGGTAGGCAGGGAGGAAGGGAGAGAAGTTGGTACTCAAAGTTTTAGGAATAAATATTGAGAATTGTTTTGGCATAGAAGTGGAAAATAAGAAATACAGGTAATGGGGTACAAAAATCTATCTTGCTGTACAAGAAAATAGAGAAGATGGGGATAAGGGAAGGGAGGGGTGTGGTACAAGGAATGGCATATTGAAGGTAGGAGTAATCAAAATGCAAGATGTTATGAGGAGGGGGGAGAAGAGTGATGGGGAGGAAAATTGGAACTCAAAATTTTGTGGAAATGAATATTGAAAACTAAAAATAAATAAATAAACATTAAAAATATAAAGAAAACTTAATGAAAGATGAAAAAAATAAATGTATCATGCCATCCCCAAAAATAGAAATCAATCCAAAAAAGAGACTCCACAAGTAAAAAATGCTACAAGCTTACAAAAGCATCATTTGAAAATGTATTCATATGTTTGCACATATTTTGTGATTTTTAAAAAATAATACATTTATGTTCATTTGAACAAGAAAGGCATCTCTACCCTGCATTTAGTGTGCTACAGTCTCTTATTCAGTACATCAGTAAAGGTCTACTGACATAGATTTCCTTAAATTACAGGCCACTCAGGTTACCTGATCTATTTCCATTAGACTTTTTCTCGTTGGGAAGGGGCACATCAAAGCTGTTCTGTATATACAAGAACCTTGTTCTTTGGAAGTTTTTTTAAAAATTTATTTAAATCTCCCAGAGATTCAAGTAAAAAACCACTTGAAATAGTAAACAACTTTGGCAAAGTTGCAGGTTACAAAATAAACCCCCACAAATCTTCTGCATTCCTATATATTAGCAACAAAGTCCAACAGCAAGAGATAGAAAGAGAAATCCCATTTAAAGCTAGA
>JAQQSK010009078.1:0-13234 GCA_028658325.1 Potorous gilbertii | reverse complement strand
CCCCAAGAGATCATAAAAATGGGAAAGGGTCCCACATTTACAATAATTTTTATTGCAGCTCTCTTTGTGGTGTCCAAGAACTGGATATTGAGGGAATGCTCATCAATTGGGGAATGGCTGAACAAGTAATGGTACAGGAATATAATGGAATATCATTGTGCTATAAGAAATGATGAGCAGGAAGACTTTGGAGAGGGCTGGAAGTACTTACATGAACTGATGATGAGGGAAAGAAGCAGAACCAGGAGAACTTTGTCCACAGTAACAACCATAGTGTGTGAGGAATTTTTCTGGTAGACTTAGTACTTCATTGCAGTGTAAGGACCTAAAAAATTCCCAGTGGACTCAAGACAAAATGCCTTCCACATCCAGAGAAAGAATTATGGAATTTGATTGCAGAGTGAAGCAGATCATGCTTTATTCTATTATTTTTGGTTTTGTTTTCATGGTTTTTCCCATTCATTTTAATTCTTCTGTGTGACATAACTAATGTGAAAATGCATTCAGTAAGAATGTATGTGTAGAACCCACATATGATTGTATACTATGTCAAGGAGGGAGGAGGGAGGGAAGTGGAGAAAAATCTAAGATTTATGGAAGTGATTGTAGAAAACTGAAAACAAAAAAAATTAATTAAAAAAATAGAACAAGATGGTTCTGCACCAGGTACTCCTTTATGTCTGTTCTTTCCAGGCTTCCTTTTGTGTTGTCTTCTATTATATTGTAAGTCCCTTGAGATTAGGGATTGTCTTTCTTTTCTTATCTATAACCCCAGTATGTTTATCACAGTGAAGTTTAATTAAAGTGAATTGAACTGAATAGGTTGTATTAAATCTTATGTTTTCTCACACTGTATTCACAGCTAGTGCATTGCTAGAGTCAAAAACAGGCCAGGGAATGAAGAGAAATACCTCTCAACATGACTTAATTCATGTCCACCCTGCCTCTTTGGTTATATTCCATTTGTCTTGACTTCATGTTCAGAGCCAGCCTAAGACAAGAGAACTATTTCCATGACTGGTCATTTGGAGCAAAAGTATCACTTTCATTGTATTTGTAATTTCTCTAGAAACAGCAAAAAAAATTTATTGACTCTGAGAAGAATATTCTATATGTTTCAGTTTTCATGGAACTGACCTTTGCCAAAATAACATCCCTCATAACCTTATTTTGCTTAAAAAATGGAGACATTTTGACAAATTTCCAAGGAAGAACCCAACTCCCTACCAGGAACCATCACTCTGATTCCTTTCACCATTGGAATAAGCAATCTGAAGAATATCACCATCTGCTTCAACCCAGTAATTTCGTGAATTTTTTGGATGAAATGTAGAATTCATTAATGTGCAGAATTTATTAATAAAGACCTCTAAAAACCTTTTAACTAAATAAATTTGGCACATTTATTGAACCTATGCCAGTTAGCAAATTCTTATTGTTTAATCCTCATAACTGCATCTTCTTTACAAGCACAGTGTGAGATTTTGCAAAATGCCACCTTAATATCTTTTAAATTATATTAGGGTCACCAGTCTAGTAATCCTCTCAAAATAGGAAGTGAGGTTTTTCTGACATGATGAGTTCCTGATGACACAATGTTAGCTCTTTGTAATAATAACTTCATTTTCTAGATAGTCTCTTTAATAATATATTCTATAATTTTACCTTGATCAAAATCAAGTCTCTGAATTTCTTGATCTAACCTTTAAAGTATTTAAAATCTTGCCCCTGCTCTAAATATATCACCTTCTTCTATATGGTGTCCCTTTTTTGAACCTTTTATGAAACTATATCTGGAATCTTCCCTGCTGGAAACTTACAACTTCAATAAATGACACCTTCTACCTATGATGTGGCATTTGTGGAATATATCAAATAGACCAGAGCAAGACCCCACCATTCTGTCTACAGGGGTTAGGGCTAAGGGGCAGATCTCTTCTTATGTTTTCTCTGCCATGATTTTTTATCAGCTGAAGAACTCTTTCACTTTGCTTTGTTTTGGGGGGAGGGTGATTTGGGGAGAGGGAAGATGAAAATGTGCGTTGACCAGATTGTATCTTCTTTTTGCTCCTGCATTCTCTTTATGCTCCTATGCCTGGGTGCCCTGAACCCAACCCTTTGGTAAGTTAAAAATATACCAACTATAGGGTTCATGCTTTCAAACTCATTGACAAGTCTATATCTTCTGCAAAGACATCTTAAAATGTTATGGCATCTGCAATGATACAGATTTCACTTTCTTGCCTTTTTTGAAAATTGAAACATTTTCTTTTTGCCATGATGTGGAATCTTCCCTATTATCTACAATTTCTTAAGAAAGACTTATGGTGACTAAATAATTATATTTGTGATTTCTTTCACTTCCCTGAGATAGAGGTTATTTGCAGTTGGTGACTAAAATTCATTGAAGTCTGACAGTGCTCTCTTATCATCTCTCTATTTATCTTTTATTTTTTACTCTCTGTTAGTGAGCTTTGGTCTTCCTTTTCAACCCAAGGATCAATCTTCATGGTAGATGAAATAGAAGGGAAACATGACTTAAGTGGCTTCATCTTCACGCCATCCTGCATTTTCATTTTGTCTACATCAAGCAGTGGTCCTATTTTATCTTTAATCTCCCTCTTTTCTCCAGAATTACTAAAAAGAAAAAAGAAAACATTTTGCTATTCTTTGCTTTATTCAAAAGCTTCAGCTCATTCTGATAATGTGTACTCCTGGAGAAATTCTTCCTTATTCTTACCTATGATACCAAACCCAAGGAACTGAGATAAGTGAAAAAGTAGTTGCAGGAGATATACTAAGGGGTCAATACACTAGCATACACTAATGGTGTAGTCAGCTATGTTGAGCTGGTGCTTCATGGCTGTTAAACCTTCTTATTCCCTTTTACCTTTTGTGGACTGAGCAGTTCCTTCTCTGCAACTAGGGCTTTCTCTCTAGACACTCACTTTGCCACTCAGACTCTGGAGCTTTCTTTTCTTCCCTCTGAGTTTACTGACTACATTTCCTGTTCAAAGATCAAGACTCAAATCCAATTCACTCAGGAGCTCATAGACTGGACAACAAGTTCCCACTCACCTAGCACAGAGTGGATTTAAGTACTAAATAGTAATTGTTTCTATTTTACCCAGAACTCTGATAGTCTTCTACTCCCAGTTTGATTTTTTGTATTAAAAGGAGCCATCCCTTGAGCAACTATTTAAATAAGCCTATTCATTAAATGTGTGTATCTCACTCAAAGTGAGAATGCCATAGGACCTTAACTTGAATGGGCCAGGATCTCACATTGTATCCTGGGCCATCTCCAACCATCCTGATGAATATGCCACTGGATCCAGATGGCTCAGGAGAAGAAAGTGAGGTTGGTGACCTTACATAGTACTCCCTCACTCAAATCTGAGTCAACTGCAAGCCATGTCATCATCTTGATGTCATAGTCCTCTTCAAGAATGAAGAACAAACACAAGAATAGCCTCTGGAGCACTGCCTTTTCTTCACCGGGAAATGGAGAAGATGGTAGATGAGTACTTCAATGGTAGTCCAACAGATTAGCTAGTTATACTCAATGCTTCTGATGTATATCCCTGGAGAAATCCTGGAAAAATTATTTCTTCCTGGGAAGATGTAAAAGTGAATCAATAACTCAATTTCCTAGTTTGGGCCAAAATGCCTTTGTTTTAAATATTTTCCTCTTCCCATCTTAAGCACAACCTAATCATTCTTCTTTGATGTGTTAAATTCATAACAATTTTGCAACATAGGTGATTAGCAGCAACTGTACCACAATTGTCAGCTTACAAGGCAAAGAAAATATTTAGAAATAGAAAGGTAATCCTGTCTAAATCAAGTCATGGGCCATTCCTCAAGGTCAGAGTAAAATTCCCCAAGAGACCAAAGAAGTGGAATACATCATGAGAATTCTACATGAAACCAGGAGGTACACAATTTTAGAATCTTAATATCTTTGGTGATGCCTAAAGTAGTCATGGTAAAGACAATATTACATTATATTAAGAGGCAAGATAAAGGGAGTATGAGGAAAGATGACAATTTTTCTTACTTATGCTACTTCCCCAAAGCTTTAGTATTTTATGAAAACTACTTGCATTTCTTATTCAAGCCCTGCACTGACATGTTATCATAGTCACAGGTTGGAAACAATATGTCTCCACTTGATTCATCTCTGCCAGTAAGAACATGAACTTAGATAATATCCCTTCTGTCAAATGCTTCCCTGGACCTCAAGAATGGTTTTGTTACAGAGGCACTAGTGGAATAGTTGTACAAACTACAAGATCTTCACATTATATAGTAGCATCAATGTCCTCTCCTTTGATTCACAGTCTTCCCAGGTCACTAGATACCAATGTGGTTCTATTATTACTACAAAATCAAGGATATCTTGAATAATATATTCTCCTTGCCAATTCATGATTATCAGTGGTAGATGATGAAGTATAGGGTATAGCTAAAGGTCAAAGTGAACCTTCACTAACAAAGATCATTTAGATATTGTGAATTTGGAATCAAGAGGATATTGATCCCCAAAAGATTGTTCAATTTTATACTTAGGTTCAAATCTTGACTCTACTAGGTATAATCTATATGACCATGAATAAGTCGAATAAATTCTCTTTAATCAGTTTCCTCGTATGTAAAATAGAGGATTGGACCTCATGACCCACAAGTTCCCCTAATTCTCTAAATCTATGATATCTGTAATTTTCTAGTTCTCTCTCCCTCTCTTTCTGTTTTCAAAAAGTTTTTCTGGTTAAGAGGCTGAAGAAGCTTGGGTAGGTTTTGTTCCAAATTCTATATGATCATTGACTATAGGACTATAGCAAACATGGTAAGTATAGCAAAAATCAGGGTAGAAAACTGTTTGCATAGAAGGGCATAAAAAGGTAAACTGTATAATTGTAATAAAATCCATGGTAGGAAATAGCTCAGTCTAGTTATTCTGAAGAAAGCATCAAAGACACTATTCTAGTATTCAGTAGTAGGCACTATTTGATCATCAGATTGAGAGTAGTATGTCATGGAAAGGTGAATTTTTATCTGGGGCAGGGAGCACATGCAATGTAGTTTAGTAGGAGAAATTCTGTAATGAGAAATGATGTAGGATGGAAATATATTGATGTAGAAAGTTCTTTTCAGGAGCCCCTTTTCCTGAAACCTGGGCTTCACAGGGAGTCTAGCCCAGGAGAAGAAATGAGTCATCTTGGTCATGGTGCATATTAACATCAAGCTGGAATGTTACCTTTTGGTGGATCCATTAATTATTTTTTTCTAATTAAATTTACTTATTTTAAGTTTTAAACATTCACTTCCACAAAATGTTCAATTTCAAATTTTCTCCTCATCTTTCAGGAGAGTATGTATTCTGATTACCTTTTTCTTCAAACCACTGTCCCTTCTATCACCACCCGCCCTTGATTATCCCCTTCCCTTTTATTTTCCTGTAGGGCAATATAGGTTTCTTTACCCCATTGCCTATATACCTTATTTCCAAGTTGCATGTAAAAATAGTTTTTAACATTCACATTTAAAGCTTTGAGTTCCACATTCTCTTCCATCCCCCACCCCATCCATTCTTATTGAGAAGTAAAGCAATTCAATACAGGTTATATGTGTGTACTCATGCAAAACTCTTCCATAAGTTTCATGTTGTGAAAAACTAACTATATTTCCCTCCATACTGTCCAACACTCCATTTACTTTATTCTATCTTTTGAAGTATCCCTCTACAAAAGTGTTTACTTCTGATTACCCCTTTCTCCAATCTGCCATCCCTTCTATTGTCCTCCCTCTCCTATCCCCTTCCCCCCTGCCTTTCTTCAGGGTAAGATAGATTTGTATAGCCAGCTGAAGTTGTTTCCCTCCTGAAAGCAAATCTGATGAGAGTAAGGCTCACTTATTCCCTTTCTTCTCTCTTTGCCCCTCCATTGTAAAAGCTCTTTCTTGCCTCTTTCATGTGAGATGGTTTACTACATTCTATGTCTCCCTTTTTGTTTCTCCTAGTATATGCCTCTCAACACATAATTTCATTTTTTAGATATAATTCCTTCATATTTAGCTCACCCTGTGCTCTCTCTCTTTCTCTCTCTCATATATGTATATATATATATATATACACGCATACATACCCATGCATATATATGTATAAATATACATATGGAAACCCACACATATATCTATATCTATACATATATGTATACACACGTACATAAATATTATATATCTATGTATGTAGTTATTTGTGTGTTTATTTCCTCCAACTTCCCTAGCACCTAGAAAGATATCATGACTTAGAAGCATCATCTTTCCATGTAGGAATTTAAACAGATCATCTTAAATAAGTCCTTTATGGTTTCTCTTTCCTGTTTATGTTTTCATGCTTCTCTTGATTCTTGTTTTTGGAAGTCAAATCTTCTATTCAGCTCTAGCCTTTTCATCAAGAAGGTTTGAAAGTTCTCTATTTCATTGAATGACCATTTTCCCCCCTGAAGTATGATACTCAGTTTTGCCAGATAGGTGATTCTTGGTTTTATTTCTGCCTCCTTTGATCTCCATTCCTTCTCATCCCGTAGTGTAGAAGCTGCTAAATTTTGTGTTATCAAAATTGTATCTCTACAATACTTAAATGTGTCTTTCTAACTGATGGCATAATTTCTCCTTGATCTGAGAACTCTGGAATATGGTGACAATATTCCTAGGAGTTTTCCTTTTGGGATCTCTTACAGCAGTGATCAGTGGATTCTTTCCATTTCTGTTTTACCCTCTGATACTAGAATATCAGGGCAGTTTTGCTTGATAATTTCTTGAAAGATGAAGTCTAGGTTCTCTTTCAGATCATGGTTTTCAGGTAGTCCAATAATTTTTAAGTTATCTATCCTGGATCCATTTTCCAGGTCAGTTATTTTAATGAGATACTTCATATTGTCTTTTATTTTTTCATTCTTTGGACTTTATTTTATAATTTGTTGATTTCTCATAAAGTCATTAGCTTCCATTCTAATTTCTAAGGAATCATTTTCTTCATTTTCATTTTCATTTTTCATGTTAGTGGTGTTATTATGACCATTATTTTGGGGGGATGTTTTATAGGAAGCTGTTGACTTGTTTTTCATGATTTTCTTGCATCACTTTCTTGCATTACTTGATATTCAAACTCATTTTTGAGCTCATTTATGACTTGAGACCAATTTATATTTTTCTTGGAGGCTTTAGATTCAGGAGCTTTCATTTTGTTGTCTTCCAGTTTTAGGTTTGATCTTCCTCAGCACCAATTACACAAAAAAACGCCTTTTCACTGAGAAAATAAGATTCTAGAGTCTGTTTTTCCCTCTGTTTGCTCATTTTTTAATTCAAGTACTTGACTTTCCAGGCCTGGGGTTGGAGCACCCTCACCTCTCAGCCAGGTGAGAGTCCCTTTCCATTGACTTTCAAAGCTGTCTTTGGTGTTTGTAGGCTGAGAAATCTGGAAACTGCTACAGCTTCCAGGGATTCAGTCCCCTAAGTCCTGCTCATGCTCCATCAGCATTGAAATGGCACACACCAAATTATTTTCTGCTCCCAGTTCAGTGATAGACTCTTCCTGTTGACCTTCCATGTTGTCTTGGGCTGGAAGTCTTTCATTTTGTGACTTCTGCTACTCTAGAATTTGTTTAGAGTTCATTTCTGCAGGCTTTTTGAGGGGGTTTGGGAGAAAGTTCAAGCACATCCCTGCTTCTATTATGCCATCTTGACTTTGCCCCTAAAGTAATCTAATATTCTCATTCTCTCTCTCTCTCTCTCTCTCTCTCTCTCTCTCTCTCTCTCTCTCTCCCTCCCTCCCTCTCTCTCTCTTTCTTTCCCAACTTCTGGCTAGAACCTTACCAACATAGAAGAATTACAGTCTCACAAGACTTCCAGAATACATAAGTTGAAAGTCCCAGATGGAAGAAGGGATAGGGGAGTGAATGAGTGAATCTCAGTATCTGCAAATAATAGGGAGATGAGTTAAGGAAATATTTCTCTTGTGGCCATTACTTTTCCTCTTTAAATTCATACATTACACAGTAATCTATGATTTTTATTGGCAGTAGGTATTTCCATTTTGGTAATTCCCTACATCTATGAAAGACAGATTTGAACAACAAAGAAGTAAAATCTCATTAATGGCCCCTTGGTACTTCACCTGTTAAATTGATATGCAGAAAAGAAAATTCTTTTAAAAATGTAACCCCTGGAAGGTAAAAACTCTATGTACTAATATTTTCTAAATTACCTGTGGAAACAACTCACACTTACATGATAGTTTAGAAAACACTTTCTTCCTCAAAACCTTATTAAGTAGGTATTAAACTAAGATCCCAAGAACTAACATATAACCAGGTCATAAAGCTACTATGTGTTAGAAGCAGGATTTGAATCTGTGTCTCCTAATATTCTTTCTCCATCTTCACACTATCTTCTTCATCACCTTAACAGCATCTCAATTATGTCATATTTGTCAACAAACAAATCAAACCTTCCCTCTTAAACTAAGCAATCACCAGTGTGATATAGGGTAAAGAATATTGGACTGAAAATCCAGAGACCTAGGTTCTAATTCTGTGTCACTCATTAACTATGTGACCTTAGATAAATCATAGCTCCTCTCTGAGGCTTCATTTTTGTTGTTTTTAAAATGAACTACTTGATCTATTAAAGTTCCTTCACACAGTAATATTCAGTTATTACATTGTATAATTTTATGTCTTCTTTGGCACAATGGACAAAGAAGAAAAATGAAGCTATTATTATAGGATCATATTTTTAAAAATCTGCCATATTCTGTATACAGTGAATAAAAATCAGCTCTTCACTATTCCAATGAATACCCAAAGTTGCTTCCTTTTTCTCTTCAGTAAAGAATACTTATAACCATAAATGCAACCATAAAAATAGTTGCACATAGCCCACATTTCTTCCCCTTGGATATTTCTGAATCTTATCTGTTTCTTTATCTGCCAGAAATTGTTCTTTATGCTCTTCTTGGCATTGAGGAACAAATTCACCTGGGGAAGAGCAAGATGGATTATTTTCTGTCTTATGTGTCAGCAATAAAAATTGTCAGCTAAATTCTGATTGCTGAATTTTTATAACTACTAGCCATGTAAGAAGCAGTAAATGCAATTTTAAAAGTCCTTGGCTTAGTGAATGTGATGACAGGTAGGAAAGGTGGAAAAAATAATTTATTACTTGAAAAAATATCTGCGATATGAAGTTAAACTAGAGCTCATTATTATAGTCATATTTACTAGCTGTAACTACAATGATGTTTAGAATGCCAAATTTCTAAGAGCCAGTTCCCTATCATGTGCTTATCCTTTCAGGTAACTTTCTAATGTTTTTTTTTAATTTTTTGATTAATTTATTTATTTTTAATTTTCAACGTTCACTTCCATAAGATTTTGAGTTTTAAATTTTCTCCCCCTCCATCCACTTGCTCCTCTCCAAGATGGCACGCAATCTGATATAGGCTGTACATATATATTAATATTAAACATATTTTCATATTAGTTATGTTGTAAAGAAGAATTAAGCCAATGGGAGGAATCATGAGAAAGAAGAAACAAAATAAACAAACAAAAAAAGAATAAATAGTATGCTTCTATTTACATTCAGACTCCATAGTTCTTTCTCTGGATATGGATAGCATTTTTCATCATGAACCCTTCGAAGTTCTCTTAGATCCTTGCATTTCTGAGAAGAGCTAAGTCTATTAAAGTTAGTCATCACACAATATTGCTGTTACTATGGATAATATTCTCTTGATTCTGCTCATTTCATCCAGCATCGGTTAATGTAAATCTTTCCAGAATTTTCTGCTCATCATTTCTGCATTTTGCTCAATAGGAAAAATAAATTAAGTTGACTCTGAAGACATTATTACTGTAGATATGGCAGACTATGAATGTAGAGTGTTACATACATTTTCAGACTTAGTTGATCTATTGATCATTTATGTCTTTTTTTTTCTTATTATAAGAGAGGGCTCATGGAACGTGATGATATATATCTGAAAGTGACTGAGGGGAAAATAAACAAATAACACTAATTTTTTAAAGAGAATTGCTACATTGTTAATAATTTCAAGTAAGGAATAAGTACAAAGCCTTAATTTACAGGACAAATTTAGTTGAGGGAAAGCTACAGATAGAGAAGCCCCTTCCTACCAAGATTTCTGGGCCAGCACATGGAACCATCACAATTTATTCTGCCAGTGACCACATGACTTGTTCTATAGACTCACCAGTAAGATGAGCAATCTCCCTTAGGTGGGTGTATTCCCACTACGGTTGTGCCAGTAAATATTAAATATTAACTGTTTCTCTGGTTGGGGGTGGGGCCAAATATGTGTGACACACTTTTCAGTTTAATCCAAATTATTGACATTATATCCCACTTTCTTAGATCTAGGTAATCAACAAACAAATAAACCAAGTCTCTTGCAAAGATTGCAAATTTCAGAGAGGGTAAATTCTCACAGTGAAAATTTACCAATTGACTCTTGGGAGTTAGCTAGTTCCAGTATACCTCTGATTCATACTAATAAAGCATAGGGAAAGCAAACCCTATGTGAGGGGCATATTGGTGATTGTGGGAACCTTAAAGGGCATTGACCCAGGGCTGATCAAGGAAGAGGGATGCCTCCCCTTTCAGATGTCAGTGTCCTGGGACAATGTCCTCTTGACTTATTCCAGCAGTGACTCTGCATAAAGAGGATGTAGGGAGATATTAGCTAATGCGAAAAACAAACAAAATTGAGATACCTAAGGGAGTATAAGTTATATATGACTGAAAATTGGGGCACAACCACAAAAGCTACTTTAATCTTAGGCTGAATTAATGGAAGGATAGTGTACAAGTCCCACTCTCCTACTGTTCTGGACAGAAAACTGATCAGGCAAGTCATGGATAGAGATGAATTGGGAAAACTTTATGGGCAGGAGAAAAACAGGCTATGGCAGCTGCCTTCTAGAATTTAAATTGCTATAATATTGGATATGTATGCAGCTTATTCTGCTTTGCCTTAGAGGGGCAGTGCTAGAAATAATAGGTGAAAGTAGCAGAGAGGAAAATTCTGGTTAAATGTAACAAAAATTTGACAGGCTGTAATTATTTCTAACAATTAGAGATATCTTAAAGTGGGATAGGCTAACTTAGAAGGTAATGAATCTTCCAATATTAGAGATTTCCAAATGAAAGCCTGATGGGAATTTGGTGGAAATGTTGTGGAAGGGTTTCTTCCTCATGTATAAGCTGAATCAAAAGGTTTCTGAGTTCCTTTCCAAATCTGAGACTCTACAGATTTACACAGAAAAACACACATAGTTATGTTAAATATAAATTTTATAGATAGCATTTTAAAAGTTAAAATGATTAATTTTGTGAGATCTTAAACATTTTTACAACTATCAAGAATTTTTGTCAGCAATATATAGAGCCACAAAGATTTCCAGCTCCTTTTTCAATTTCCACTTTATTTACAGTTGAGTAATTGAAATGCAGAGAATGGCAAATAAGAATGAATGAGGGTGTTTTGATTTTTTCTAGACAGAATATCATGTCAGAGTCTGTAAAATTCTACACAACATTTATTGAAAATGATGAGAATCCAAGAACAAATGGTTTGCTGATGTTTTCATATGTAAACAAATTCATTTCCTTTCCATAATAGATCATATTTCTGTCACCAAAGAATATTTAAGAAATGACATGCACCCACCAATAATCTCTGAAAAACATCTCTTTCAAGTCCAATAGATGGCCTTCCCTTCAGTGAAGTCATCCTCCAAAGATGCTTAATTACCTGTAGACAATGATGGTTTCTTGAAGACCTCCGTTCCTTCCAAGGAAAGAAACATTTATTAAGTGCCTAACTAGTATATGCAAGGCACTGCGCTAGGTGCTGGGGATAAAGAGAGAGAAGGAATGTAGGAAGGAGAGAGAGAGAGAGAGAGAGAGATTCCCTGCCTTCAGAGTTTGCATTCTTTATTTCTTATTAACTTATTTTTTGTTTTCAACATTCATTTCCACAAGATTTTGAATTCCAAATTTTCTTCCAGTCTCTCCCCTCCTCCACCCCATGATGACTTGTATTCTGATTACCCCTTCCCCCAATCTACCTTTCCTTCTATCACACATCCCCTTCTCTTATCCACTTTCCCTCTAATTTCTTGTAGGGGAAGATATCTCTATACCCCTTTGCCTGTATATCTCATTTCCCAGTTGTGTGTAAAAATAATTTTTACCATTAATTTTTAAAACTTTTGAATTCCAAATTCTCTCCCTTTCTCCTTCCTCACCTACCCCATTGAGAGGGCAAGCAATTGGATTTAGGTTATACATATGTAGTCATGCAGCACACTTCCGTGACAGTCAAGTTGTGAAAGACTACCCATATTTCCCTCTATTCTATTCCACCCCCCATTTATTCTATTCTTTTGTTTGACCCTGTACCTCCTCAAAAGTGTTTACTACTTATTACCCCCTCCTCTGATTTGCCCTCCTTTCTATCATCCTCACCTCTTATTTCCTTCTCTTTTACTTTCCTGTAGGGTAAGAGATTTTCATACAAAATTAAATGTGTATATTGCTCCCTCCTTGAGTCAAATGTGATGAGAGTTAATTCATTCACTCCCTCTCACTTCCCCCCTTTCCCACCATTGTAAAAAATTTTTCTAGCCTCTTTTTGTGAGATAACTTACTCCATTATACCTCTCCCTTTCTCCTTCTTCCAATACATTCCTCTGTCATCCCTTAATTTTATTTTTTAGATATCATCCCTTCATATTGATATGTGCATTCTCTCATGAGTTACAAATATCATCTTTCCATGTAGGAATATAAACAGTTCAACTTTAATGAGTCCCTTATAATTTCTCTTTCTTATTTACCTTTTCATGCTTCTCTTGAGTCTTATGTTTGAAAATCAAATTTTCCACTCATCTCTGGTCTTTTCATCAAGATTATTTGAAAGTCCATATTTCATTGAATATCCACTTTTCCTCTGAAGGATCATATTAATTTGTGCAGGGTATGTCATTCTTCCTTTTAATCCTAGCTACTTTTACCCCTGGAATACCATATTGCAAGCCCTTTGATGTCTTCATGTATAGGTGACTAAATCTTGTGTTATTCTGTTTGTGATTCTACAATACTTGAATCTTTTTCTTTCCAGAAGTCTGCAGTATTTTTTCCTACT
>JAQQSK010009077.1:0-13234 GCA_028658325.1 Potorous gilbertii | reverse complement strand
GGCTCAGTTCCCTCAGGGGGTTTATGCAGAGATCTTTTGTAATGGAGCTGTGGTGGAGCTCCTGCCTGCTCTGGGAGTCTCTGGCCGAGCTGCCTCTGCCGAGGCCACAGCCTCCCGAGGGGGTCCGAGTCCCGGAGATACCCCACTCCCCTCTCAGCCCGTCTCTCTCACTGACCTGTGCATCTGTGGGTGGAGGGGCCTTCGCGGCCGCCAGAGATTACGGTCCCTGAAGCCTGCTTGGCTCTGCTCGCGCCTCTCAGTGGGGTGCGGCCAGGGCAGGGGGAGGGGAGGGCTCCACAGGGCAGGGCTCCACTCCCGTCCGGGGTACCTTTGTGGTCGGTTTTTCAGGGCTCTCTGCAACGGAAATCTCCTTCACTGTGTTTCTGTGCGGCTTCCACTGTTCCAGAATTTGTCAGGAGTTCTTTTTACAGGAAATCTATGGGCTGTGGGTTCGGACCTAGCATAGGTGAGTCTTTCTACTCCGCCATCTTGGCTCCGCCCCCCAGAGTAAAGATCAAAATCAATACTAAATTATAAGAAAGACTGAAAGTAGAACAATATATAAGATGAAATTTAGGCAACTCCAAACTGTCCTTTTTAAATAAGCTATGAAAACACAAAAAAAGGGTAAGTGGCCAAAAATGAAAAATCTAGACATCAACATATGCTATCATCATTTAAGGAAATTTAACTTATGCAAATTAACTTCAGTATTGATGAACAAAATACATCTAGTTAACAAATCTTATTTCCCTGTTAAGTAGAGATAGTGCAACTAATGCATTAGCTTAGAATATAAGTCCATATGTAAACTGTTACTGAGGAGGATGGTAGCACATCTGGTTAATACCAGGGTTTTTTTTAATGAATAACACAGTTTCAAAAAAAAAAGTGTGAAGTGAGGGAAGGAAAAAAATCTTATGGAAAGCTTGTTGAGAGATCCAGCCATACCAAACCAGCTGAGAGAATTTAAGGATCAAATTGGAAGGACAATGAAAAGACAAAAAAATGGAAAAGATCTGCCAAGGTTGTTATAATAAACTATTCTCTCTATCGATGACAGTGGAGCTATTGCATTTAGATTTTAACATCTGTGATTTTGATGTGCTGAATAAGGAAGGAGAAAAAAGAATGAAAGAAAACAGACAGCAAGAACAGATTGAATATACACAGAGGAGGCACATGATGGAGTTAATACAATTTTAAAGACTCATTCTTAAGATATCTGAAAATGGAAAGGATTACAAGTGCTTACAAGAAATCAGATTTTCACTACCAACAAAAGGCAATTGGGACATCAATAACTATTCCTACTTTTTCAGCTGTCAAAAAACCTTTATGTGAATAAGCTACAGATACATTGAGGTCATCCTTAATAAAGATGTGAGAAAGGGGTAGGCTTTTGTGGATGAAATTTTACTTCAGGCAGACCACATTTTTACTGTCATAAAATTGACTAAATTTTGCAGAGGACATGAAATTGCATTTTATTTACTACTCTTTTTTTTGGCCATACAAAAACCTTTGATTTGATAAAGAAAAATAAATCACCTTAGAAGCTCTCTTCCAGCAATGTAGCTGCCATGCATATGCCAAAATCATATATTTTGAGAGATACAACAGAGATAATAACTTTGTTCGATGTCCCTTTAAGTAGAAATATAAAGTAATGCAAAAAACAAGTCCAGATCAGAGTGGAAAAAAGAAGAGGGATTCCCTCTAAAGGAAAAGTTCTTCCAGATGTGTCTGCTTGTGAATGACATTGTGCTGACTGCATACGGTCCCAGAACACTACAGAGCTTCCTAAATGTAATACAAAATCACTCATCAGTTTGGTCTAACTATCCACACAGGAAAAGCCAAACTGATGAAAAATGCTTATTATCCAAATGTATTATACATGTGGATACATATCTGATAGAACCATTTCATAGATACACACATCTAGATGAGCACTGCAAATGGACAATGAATTGGACTCAGAATTAGAAGAGAAGAGAGGACAAATTTCATTTGGGAAATTGTGTAATTCCCATAATCACCTCAGGCTTCTCCCTGAAATAAAGGCCCATTTTGTGTTATCACTGATATTCTTTTATTGATACTAATGGTAGTAAAGCATGGAATATCACAGCGTGGAGACCCAAAGTTCCATAGTACTCAAATGAGTGATGAAGAGAGACTGTAACCTGCAAGATGTTAATGATAATTAGTTCAGGAGGACCCATGGGAAAGATATCACCAGAGAAGTGTGTGACCAGAACAGGACGTGAGCCAGTTGTATAGAGAGAGCAAAGGATAGCCAATAACATAAACCCCTGGTATCCATGCAATGCCAAAGCACAGCAATGAGCATTTATTTAACTTTTATCATGTGCCAGGTACTGTGCTAAATGCTAAATATACAACACAAACTCAAAGAAGCTTACATTTTATAATGGGGAAGCAGTGGGGTGGAGAAAGGGGGAAAAGGGATTACATGCAAAGTAGTAGAGTATCAAAGTCCAGGAGTGTCAAAGTTCAGAAAATGAAAGTTGGAGGACCTAGGAGGAACTCACCAGTGGGAAGAAGGACACATGTGAACACTTAGATAAGAGTGAGACAGGATAAGAAGGTTTGGATTGGTTCCTTGATAAGAGTACCCACATTGATGAGATAACAGATCCAAAGAAATATCTGAATATTTGCTGTATCCTCCTAATAAACTTTAAATTCCATAAGGGCAAGCAATTAGTTCTTACCTATTCTTTAATATCTTCCCCTTCTCTGTATTACCACTATGTGAGGAACTAATCCAGCTCTCTTATCCTAAGTGGTCACTAAGTAAAATGTTTATTAGAGGCAGTTAGGTGATGCAGTGGATAGACTGCTGGGTCTGGAATAAACAAGAGCTGAGTTCAAATCTAGTTTCAGACACTTACTGGCTGTGACTCTCTTTAAGTCACTTAAGCTCTTTCTCAGTTTCCTCAATTATAAAGTGGGGAACAGCACCTACCTCCCAAGGTTGTTCTCAAGATCAAATGAGGTAATATTTATAAAATACTTAGCAGAGTGCCTGACACATAGTGTGTTCTTAAGAAATTCTTATCCCCTTGTACTCTTTGATTGAATTTGATTATTGACTGGTGAGATCATGACATCTTCCAGAATCTACTTCCTTGACTTTCAGCTTGGAGACTGAAATTCAAGGTCTGAGACAGGACTGACTCTCAAATCAGTAAGCGATGTCTATTTTATAACTCCTTCTGGTCTATCCTCCTCAAGATCTGATCACTAGGAATCTGAAGAAATTCACTTTCCTCTATCATATCCTAGTCACTGAGCAGCCAGGTGGTACAGTGGAGAGAGTTCCAGGACTGGAGTCAAGAAGACTCATCTTCCTCAGTTCAAACCCAGTCAACAGATACTCACTAGCTATATGACCCTAGACAAGCCACATAACCCTATTTTCCTCAGTTTCCTCATTTCTAAAATGATCTAGAGAAGGAAATGGCAAATCATTCCCGTATCTTTGCCAAGAAAATCCCAAATGGGGTCACAAAGACTCAAACACAACTGAAACATCTGAACAACAAAAATCCCAGCCCCTAGATAAGTCTTCTTTAACTACCCCAAACTTCAGGACCAGAGTATCCCTCATCTATCTGGCATTCTGGCCCCTAGAAGTTCTCTTTCCATACCTCTATTTGATCAGTCTTCATTTCTGATTGGTCTGCCTGAAGTTACATTTTCTTAGCAGGCATCCACCTATTTCCCAAAGTTCATCTTGGGTATTATGACCCAGGACCATTGAGCCTGGCCAATGATTCTCTTCTCTTGGCATGGGCTTCCTGCCAAGGCTGATTTTCCTGATCCTTCCTGTGTCTCTTTGGCCCCTTGCCCAGCTCCTCATTCACAGACCAAGCTGAGCTGACAAGCACATCCTGGAAACAAAAGAACTAGACTTTCTTCTTGCATTAAGGTATGGGAACCTAATGGGTCCTATTTCAGGGTGCTAAGGAATCTGTGCTTGAGATCTCCCTTCTGGGGATGTATACTGGAGTTGCAGGGTAGGGTAAGATCACAATATACTGACATATCTCTATGTCTCGTGTATTTTTGTAGCAGTTATTCTTTTTTAAACACCCATTACCTATAAATAATCACAAAACATTTTTTAAATTGTAAGAACTATTTTTAATGTCAAAAATTACCTGAGCCCCTATATTGTAATAAGTAGTTATACTTTGATACCTGTTAATTGAGAAAAATGATAAAAAAATATGAATTCCATAATACTTTTAAATGAATTTCTTTTATCAATCACTTTTTAAAATCTCTAGCACCTTAATGCATTTGAATAATACTAACATATACTAATGAAAGACATTTATTCCATTTTTGTTTTTGATGATTTACAAATGAGATATTTGCTGATTTTTTTGGTATTTGCATGTGGATTTGTGGATTCTTTGCAATAGGTTCTTCCTCCTATAGACCCACCCCAAACACTGGCCTCCTGGCTGTTCAACAAACAAAATGCTATATCTCTAGACTTCCATTATTCTCTCTGACTTGTCCCCTATATGTACTCTTGTACTCTCTCTCTCTCTCTCTCTCTCTCTTCCACCCTGACTATTGACCTCCCTTGGTTTCCTTTAAGATCCAACTAAAATTCTACTTTCCCCAACAGCTAGCCTTCCCCAGCCCCTCTTCATTCCAGGACCTTCCCTCTGTTAATTCTTTCCTTTTTATCTTATATATTATTTGCTTTGTATAGGTTTCATTAGATGCGGTCTTCCTCATTAGATTGAAAGCTCAAGGGCAGGGAATGTCTTTTTTGCCTCTTTCTGTGTCCCTAATGCTTAGCACAGTCCTGGCATATAGCTGGTGTTTAACAAATATTTAAGCACCTGCTGCAGTAGATGGAGTGCTGCCCTGTGTTCAGATTCCACCTCGGACACTTACAAGGTATGTAACTTGATCAAGTCATTGAACCTGTCTGCATCAATTCCTCCTCTGTGAAATGAGCTGGAGAAGGAAATTACAAACCACCTAAGTATCTTTACCAGGAACATCCCAAGGGGGTCATGATCAATCAGACACGACTAAATAACAACAAAAAATGTTTAGAGATTGATTGTTTATAGGTAATGGACTTTTAAAAAATAATAATTGCTAACAAAAATGCATGAGACATAATAGAGATATGTCAATATATTATGACCTTACCCTCCCTGCCCTTGTTCCCAACAACTGGGTAGGGTCAATTCACTACAACTTCACAGGAGAGCAATGGGTGAGTGCAGGGATGCCCCTAGGTATTCTAAACTATTCCAGAGAGGTTCCACAGTAAGTCAGGGATACAGAGTGGTTGAGGGCTAGATTTGGAGTCACAGAGCCTGCGTTCTACAACATACTACCTGTGTGATCTTGGTCAAGTCACTTAACCAGTACAGGCCTCAGTTTACTCATCCTTAAAATGAAGGGATAGACTGGACCTCCGTTCCAACTAGCTCTATGATCTTATAAATCTGCATAGGAAAGGGGTCTGTTTTATACCAGATAACATGTGGCCCTAAAAGGACTCTAAGGAGCTCCTTCCCTCATCTCATATATAACCCTACTTTGAACCTATCCAACATACTGATGACAGAATCAGCTATATGGAACAATTTGTTCGATGGAAAAGATGGAAAGTCAGTACTTTGAACTCAGCTACTCACATGGGGTAGGAAAGTCTATGCAATGCCAATGCAGTGCCAGTCAAATGATGGGATAGTCACTAAGGGATAAGCAGACAGGGAGCCAATCCCTTGGAACCTTGAACTAACTTCCTAAAATTCATATGAGTCGAACATATTTAATTGATTTTAAACAATTGCAGACAAAACAACCCTGTGTCATCTCTTAGAACTTGTTCTAAGGTAAGAAAATTGCAGGACTTGCCTTCCCAATTTGAGGGCATATAGTACAAGTTAGAAGTAGCAAAGGGATGGTTAAAATACAAACAGAATCAACATATAGTAATAATAGCTAACATTTATATGGGCCGCCCCCCAAATCTTTGTGCAGTTTTGAACTTTAGTAACTTAAAACTGCAGCAAGACTTTTGGGACCCCTTCCATATAGCACTTTGAGGTTTGCCAAGAGGAGTGAACTTAATTGATTTGCACACTTCCATCTAGAAATCATAAATATGAATCACAAGTATATGAATCAATTTAATAAGTGTTACTAATGATATTCTAACTTATTTTTCTTTTAACTGCTAACCTCTAATCCCAAATGATTACATTCTGCCTTCCATTAACGTTCTCTTCAATCCTTATTTCAACCAGTATGCACTTGTATACAAATGTCTGGCAAGGGAAACAGAGTATATATAGTGTAATTTGCAATACCACTCTCCCCCCACCGGGATCCACACTCTCTGACAGACAGATCTACCATCTCTTTCTTTTTCTGAATACCCACAGGACAGGAAAAGATTTCCTATGATTTTTTTTTTAAATCAGAATGCAAGGAATGGATGAAATACTCCCTCAATGACCATTTATATAGAATATAGTAGGTGCGCTTTTGGTAGAAGGGGTTACTTCACATACAGAAAATATTTCTGGGCCTAGAGAGGACTCTACTGTGGGATTCCAAGTACTGGATAAAGCCTATCTGTCCTTTTAGTCACTGGTCTTACCTTCTCCCTTGAGAATCCCCTCAGTCCTGTAAAAACCACATCCATCCATTATCATCCATTATCAACTGGAAACATCCCAACTCCCTAGTGAGAAACTGGAAGGCACTAATGTCCACAAAGATGCAAGGTTATTGACCATGAGCTAAAGAGGTACAGCTTCCCCTTCTTCTCCATGTGCCATGAATTCTTAATCAGATCATCACCAAATTAAAATAATTCCAAGACACTTGGAGAATTTCTTAAAGCCCCTTTTTTTCATCAGTGAACTGAGAGAGACTAAATTATGCTGTCAAAATGCCATATTATCTCAAATTATCCAAATTAATTAATCTAACTCAGTCCTCAACTGTATTAATCATCTGTTTTAGCATTTTATTACAATAAAGAACATGATTTTTTTCAGCTTACTGTATCTAAATGATCCTCAATGGCAGGTTTTTTTCTTGAAAAAGTTTATAATTTATAATCCAATCAAAGTTTTAATTTAAAATCCACTCTTTGCTAGGATTTCCTAGCTGACACCCCCACAAAAAAATACAGTGGAATTAAATTCGAAAGGTTTCCTGTGAGCTTTTTTTGTGTGTCAAATTCTTTCCACCTGTCATCTTGTTCCTCAGAATGCAAGAAGTACATGTTGTTTTTCAAAAGGTATCTGTGTCATAATTCTGGCAGGCACTTTCCTGTCTGAGTGCTTCTTTCCTTCCTTCCTTTCCTGTTGTTTGTGGATGCAGGCCCTCGGGTGAGCAGAACCACGCTATGACACAAGTATCACAATTTACTGGGGTTTGCAGATTGGCTGGTAAATGATGACAGCCTCCTTTCTGGATTACTGAACCTCTTCCTATTTCTGTACTTAGCCCTGTATTGTTATAGTATAGTACATTTACTATGTCTTTGGCAGGCCCATTCTTACTCATCTTTCTGAATGTGTTGCTGCCAAACACAACAACCATCTCTTGGTTATCTCTACCCGGGAATCCTGCAAGCACTTCAAATTCAGCATGGCTAAATGTTAGGCCCTCCCACTGAAACAGAGTTTCCTATTGACTGCCTTACTTTTGTCAATGGAATCACCATCTTCTGAGTATTTCTAACCTCTGTTTCCCCTGCCGTTCACATCCGATCAGTTGCCAGTGCTAGCCATTCAAACTTCAAAGCATTTTTCATGCTTCCTCTCAGATTCCCTGTGCCCTTAACCAGTTCAGACCCTTAATACCTAATATCTTGATTACTGCAACAACATCCTGTTATGCTAATGATTCCATCACCGCACTTCCTAGCTCTGATTTTATCACTCTAGGGTTCAAAAGCCTTCAAATGCCTCTCTTTGACTACAAAACAACCTTCTTAACCTGTTCTTCCTCACCTATAGCTACACATTAATACCCACAAATTCATCAGCACAAAGGCAGAGAATAGAGACCTGGTCTTCAAGTTTGGAAAAACTGGATACAAGTTCTATTTTTGATACCTACTAGCTGTGGAATATTGGACATAAATAAAAATAAGAAAAAAACAAGCCTACTTTCCTCTGACTTTGAATAGCACTTTTTACTTTTCCAGTGCACTTATCTTTTATTCTATTTACTTGTTTGTGTCTTTTCTTTCCTAATAGACTTAGTTCATTAGCAGCAAAGAACCCCCTCTTATTGATTTCTCTGTATGCACCTAACCCATAGTCCTGCTTAAGCAATTGTGGGGTTGAACTGTATTAGCATAGTGAGTTACTGTTTTTCGGTCATTTCAGTTGTGTCTGACTCTTCATGACCCTATTTGGGGTTTTCTTGGAAAAGATACTGGAGGGGTTTGCCATTTCCTTCTCCAGCTCATTTTACAGATGAGGAAACTGACGCAAACAGGATTAAGTGACTTGCCCAGGGTCACACAGCTAATAAGTGGATGAAGCTGGATTTGAACTCAGGAAATGAAGCTTTTCTAATTCTAGGTCTGCTACTCTATCCACTGTGCGACCTAGCTGCCCTATTATAGTAAGAAAAAGCTAAGAACTGGTATGCAGGAAACAGTAGGATCATAGATGTAGAATTAAGGGGCACCTTAGAGACTATCTCCTCCAAACTTCTCTTTTCATAGCTGAAAAACATAAGGTCCAGAGAGGTCACATAACAGAGACAAGATTTGAACTCAACCTCTTAACTTCCAAATCTGACACTATTTCTGTCACCATCACAATTCTCACCCTTCCACAAATCAGAAAGGCGGCATGATATAATTAAATAGAGCACTGGTTTAACAATCAGGAAAACCTTGGTTAATAACTTACCTCAGATATTCACTAGCTGTGTGCCTTTGGGCAACTTAACCTCTTTCCTATCCTAAAAAAAATAAGGTTTGACTAGATAGACCCTAAGGACTATCTTTTTCCAGCTATAAATCTAATAACTAAGGCATGCCTTTTGGGTTCTCTATCTATAAAAAGAGGGAGATTAGATTTGATCGTGTCTTGGCTCTAAGATTCTAGGTTTACATGTGCTTAATAAATGATTATTGGTTGAATGTTCTATGGAACTCTTGTGTAGGCCTTGTTTTCTTCTATTTTCTCACCCTTTTTCTTTCATACAACACAGGCAAAGAAAATTGTTCATATTTCTATTACAATTAGAGTTAACAAGGCTGATAAGAATGGTTTGAATTCGTTAAGCACATGTCTTCTGAAGAGTCTAAAAGTATTTTTTTCTTAAATTTATTTTTGGGGGGTGGTCTTTGCACTTCTATATTCGGGCCAGACCTGGAGAAAAAGTGGAAAAGTACCGTGAGAATGGTTGATCTCATGGTATTTCTGGCTTGTCTGGAAGCAGGAAGTTCTAGTAAATTTAGAGGAAAACATGTTTATACATTGCTCTGTGTGTATCTATTGCTCTCTTGCATTTAGGAGAGTCTGAATAAAGTGCCAGTGGAATAGTGTCAATCTGCCTCAGATTACCTAATGCTTGGACAGTCAGGAGGGATGACCCTCCCTCTCTTCCCCAGCCCATTCTCCTCCCACCCTCCCATGCTCTATGCATGGGGAAGGCATTTCCTGAGGCAGTGAATTAAAAGTGGTACCTGCCTTGCTTGGAAGGCAAAAATTTTAAAAGTTCCACTTACTGCTGTCCAGGCTTGGCCTATGCCAGATCACTAAAGACATCAGGAAGCATTTGAGGAGCTGAATTTAAATGAGTCTAGAGGAAGTCTATAAGATGGTGTTTAGGGAGTTTTAGTGTCCTGGAGGGTTTAAAGTTGTCTAATATCCTAAGAAGGAAGGAATGAAGGAAGATCTTTCATCTCTCTGCTAATTCATGTCTACCTCCTTTTTTTTGTTTTAAACACCAACTCAAACCTTATTTCCTTTAAGGAATATTTCCTGAAGAACTCCATGTCATTTAGAGTACACTTAGCTTCACATCCATCCTCTACCGCAGACGATCCCCCTCCAGGACTAGGTATACTATTTATATTACCTTACCCTTATTACAACGCAGTTTCTCTCTAGTAGTGTCCTTTGTAGATTAGTCTACTCTTTTTGCCCTTGTTTCTCTTCTACGTATTCTTCTTAGACTTCTCTGTTTCCTAGGACCTTCCAATACAGAGCTATGCATACAGTAAATACTCAATAGATGCAAGTAGAGCTAAGGAATGATTAAGCAAATGAATGGCACTGCATTTCTGCAGTACAATATTTTCACCATTAATATAACACAAGCATGCTATTGGATGGCCCTGAGGTACAATGAAAAGAGAACTTGGCTCTGTAGTCAAAGGATCCAAGCCCTAATCTGATGCTCATTTCCTGTGTGAACCTAGCTTAGTTTCCTCAGCTGTAAAATAAAGTTTTTGACTAGACAGCCTCTTTAGTCCCTTCCAACTTTACGTCTATGATGATATAATCCTCTGCTCATCCTTGACTGCTCAGCCCTCCTCACCCCTCATAGCCAATCAGTTGAAAACTCATGTCAGTTCTCCCTGGACAGCATGCTTCATGTCTCTCATCTTCTATCTACTCACACAGCTATTCAGTAATTGTTTCTCTTTTACTCAGGAACCCTGAGGGTCTTCTCCTCCTAGTTTGATGTTTTTTTTTTTTATTAAAGGGGCCATTCCTTGAGCAACTACTCAAAGAAGCCTATTGATTGAAAGGCGGTATCTCACTCAAAATGAGAATGTTATAAGACCTTAGTCTGAAAAGGTCAGGGTCTCCCATTGCATCTTGGGTCACCTCCAGCCATACTAATGAATATCAGGCCACTGGACCCAGATGGCTCAGGAGAAGAAAGTAAGGTTGGTGACCTTGCACAGCCCTCCCTCACTCAAGTCAAAGCCAACTGCAAGTCATGTTATCATCTTGATGTCATGGTCCTCTTTGAGAACCAAGGACAAACACAACGACAACAGCTCACACAGTCCTAAGTCAAACCCTTGTCAATTTGTATCTCAACAATGGCAATAGCTCCCAATTTGGAAATTCCTTCGTATATATTTTGTATTTAATGTTCTGTGCATGTTTTCCATCCAACAGAATGTAAGCCTTTTAGAGGCAGGGACTGGGGTTTTTTTGGTCATTGTGTCCATATTTTAGCCTACTGTTTAGCAAGTTGGAGCTTCATAAATAATTGTTGCATTCAATGAAATAGAACATTCATGTGGCTGAAACATAAAAATTAATTCTGTTGCCTAGGAGAAAAACTGAGAAAATGAAAAATCCTAAATCATCTCTACATTTGCCAGCATAAGCCTCCCGATTATTTTGAAGTCTGAGGATCACTGCAGATTCATAGTCAATTCTTGGTTACCTATGGTATTAGTGGAAGGAAAAATAAATTAAGTCTACACACACAAAAATTGTTAAATCTCATTAAATGTTTCAACAAGTTCTGCCTTGACTCTGATGCTTCTTACCAAAACCTTCTATTGAAAAAAAATTTACATTTTACTCATGAAAATTTTGCCTACTTTTTCTTTACTTACCTCTGCTATTGTTTGCAAGGTGGCTGGGAACAGTTGCTACTTCTCCCCACTTTGGATTTTGCTGGTCCACTCGGTCAACCCTGACTATTAAAGATCTATGCGTATCTTTCTTCTACTTTTACCTGCTCATTTAATAGTTTTCATGGATGTTTGAATGAAGATAATGGCACATGTACCGTCAACATTTTACTTTACCATAGTCTACTAAAACCTTCTGATTTGTGCAGCTCATTATTTGATACTAGGGAGAGAAGGGGAAGACACAAAGTCTAGGTATCCCACTGGCCCTTATGGAGCATACAATCTGTTAAGGAGATATAATAACAACACAGTTCACTATAGTACATGACATGTAATTAATGCATTAGAAAATTTCAATACAAATTAGTAAAAGTTCTGGAAGAAGGTAAATGGATTTTGGTCTTTAAAAAATTGATAAAACTTTATCAGAGAGGGAGGTATAGGGAATAATGTGAACCAAAGGTACAGGTATGGGAAAACAGAAGACAATTTTCCTGGACCTGGAAGAGAAAAATATGAGTTGATTTAAAAAATAGGATGTCATCAAACAATGGAGTACCTCGCTTACAAGGCAAAGGAATCCAAACCTATTTATCAGGCAGTGAAGAATGTTTTGAATAGAAGAATAACACAATTAGATTTATATTGTGTTAGGATCCTATAACTTCTGATATAGGTACAACTAAACAAATAGAAAATAGATTGTAAAAAATAGTGCTTAACTCATGGTACAGATTAGCACCGCTAAAATCTATCCTATTCTCTGTTGCTAAGACTTTGGGCTATTTATAATATGGCCCATCGCATGAAACTTATAATATATGTACCTATATTATAATTAATTATATTATGTATACTATATTATAATTAATTATATGTCATATATATTAGAGAGGAACAGAGAAGATTACCTAGAATTATCATCATCTTTTTCCTCCTTAAGGAAAAACCTGGAGCTGTAACAGATTTGAAAGGAAATCTAATGAAAGCTCATAATAGTAATGAAACATAATGAAACATTTACCCGCAGGCTGCTATAGAGAAAAAAATTTCCGTCATAAAAGAAGAGGAAAGATAGATGTTCTCAGAGCACATAGCAAACAAGTATAAAATGTTCAAAACTACATTTGGAACAAGAGGACGTTATTTTATCGAGCAATAATTAAAGCTGCCAAAAGATACCTAGCATTATATTTACTGAAAGTAATTGAAAGTGGATTGCTTTCAGAAGAAGTCTCTGAAATAGCTACGATTCCTGAATGGAATCTACCACCCCCATGGAGACACGGGAGCGATATCCAGGGAAGATATCCACATGAACTCTCCCAATAAGTCAACCAAGAGATATAGCACAAATAACTGAACCATATGGATTTGTTTACAGAAACAGAGAGGTTGACAAAAGCAATTCGAAACTAGGTCATCATCTCGAAAAATTACAGACAAGCTAACTTTATATTACGCAGGTTTACTGATCAATGATCAATTTATTCCTTATTCAAGGAAATAACAGAAAACGTTAAACGTATCACTATAAGCTGCGAAAATTTAGCGTAACTAAATACTAAATACCTG
>JAQQSK010009076.1:0-13234 GCA_028658325.1 Potorous gilbertii | reverse complement strand
ACTATAAGCCTCTTGTTATACAAGTGAAGACCTGAGTTGAATAGGTTTCAGGGCAAAAAATCAACTGAATAGCTGTCACTTGTGTGATCTTTGACAAGTAATTTCACGTCATTCTGCCTCAATTTCCTCATTTATAAAACGAGAGACTTAGACTTAATTACTTCAGATATTCTCTCTAGTTCTACATCTGCGATTCTATACTTTCCATTGTTTCCCTTTGTTAGAAGGTGCACCTCTTAACAGCAGGGTGTATTTAAAAACAATTATCCTGAATGCTTTCTATTGTGTGTAGTAAATAATCACTTTTTTCATTTACTAATTCTTTCAGTCATCCATCTACTCACCCATACATGTATTCATTCATTCTTTCATTCATTAATTTTATGACCTATCAAGCTAAACTTTTCTAACATAACCGTTGGGAACAAAGATTATCTCCATGTCATGATAAGGCTATAGAGCGAGTAGAGGAAATTAAAGCCCAGTGGGTTGAAATTAATTGCCAAAGATCAAAGAGATAACAAATTGGAGATGTCAGATTCTACTTCAGGTTCTGTTATGCCAAAATTCAGCCCTGTTATGTTTCAGAGCCAACTGTATGTCCATCACCTCTTAGGAACTGTAACCAGAGAATCTCATTTCCAAGTGATTAATTTTTTATCATTTATTTGGCCATGAAAGTATTTGAAATGGTGAAAGGATATTAATAGACAATTTTCAGAGGAAGAAATTATATATATTTGTAGTCATATGAAAAATGCTCTAAATCAGTATTTATTAGAGAAATGCAAATCAAAACAACTCTTAGTATATTATATCTGTCAGATTGGCCAATATGACAAGATAGAAAAACTATGAATGCTGGAGAAGATGTGGAAAAATTGGAATACTAATGCATTGTTGGTGGAGTTGTGAAGTGATCAAGCCATTTCAGAGAACAATTTGGAACTACACCCAAAGGTGGTATGCACTCATAGGGCTTGTATCAGAAAGAGATCATACACATGGGAAAAGGACCCACGTGTACAAAATTAATGATAGCAGCTCTTCTTGTGGTGGTAAAGACTCAGAAATTGAGGGGATGCTCATTAATTGAGGAATGGCTGAACAAGTTGTGGTATATGAAGGTATAAGAAATGATGAGTAGGCAAATTTCAGGAAAAAAACAACCTATAAAGACTTATATGAACTGACGCTGAGTGAAGGGAGCAGAACCAGGAGAACATTGTACACAGTAACAGCCACATTGTGTGATGACTAACTTTGATAGATTTGACTTGTTTCAGCAATGGAGGATTCCAAGACAAATCCAAAAGACACTTGATGGAAAATGATATCCATATCCAGAGAAAGAATTACAGTGTCTGAATGCAGATTGAAGCATATTACTTGCTTGTTCTCTCTTTTGTGTTTGTTGCTTCTTTCTCATGGTTCATATTATTGCTTATAATTTTTGTTTACAACATGACTAATGTGAAAACATGTTCAATATGTATGTGCATGTAGAACCTATATCAAATTGCATGCATTCTTGGGGAGGGGGAAGGAATAGGAAGGACAGAAAATTTAAAACTCAAAACCTTTTGGAACTGAATGTTGAAAACTAAAAACAAATGAATGAATGAATGAATGAATAAATAAATAAATTTTAAACAAAGGAGAAGAAAGGAAACCATCTGATGGCCCATTGGACAGAGATCTGAATCTAGAACAATAAAGCCCAAATTTAAAACTAGCAGCAGATTCTTGCAAGCTGTGAGACTTTGAGCAATTCATTTAACTTGTGTCTACTTCAGTTTACTTACTTGTTTTTTTTTAAAGGATATAATAATAGCAAGTATCTCCTGGAGTTGTTTTGAGGATCAAATGAAATAATGTTTCTAAAACAGTTTGCAAAACTTGAAACGCTAAATGAATGCTACCTGTTAATGAAGAACAAGAACAAAGTAAAAAACTATAGAGGCTTCATCTGTGTTATTGGAAAGAGTGATGATATTGATGAATTCATAAATCTCTAAACTCTGTGAATTTCTTCATTCACCATACCATCCATTTTTCAGCTGATTGAGATTAATAAATACTAGAAGTGTCAGAACCTGACTCTAGGCTATCTTGACTGTCATAAATATTATTGCCCTTCCTAAACTCTACCATCCAACAGGCCCTTCTGCTGCAACTCAAACAACATTTGAAATCGCATTTCTCTATTTCTGTTTGGGTTATCTTCCACAACAAAAATTAATTCTCTTCTATAATATAATTTTCCTATTTAAATCCTTTAAAACTCAGCTTAATCACAACCATCTGAATAAAGCCCCAACCACAGCTCACCCTGACACACCTGAGAATAGCTTTTGACATGGTGTAGTGTAGTTAAAGAAATGGCTCTGAGTCAGGGAGGGCTGGGTTCCACTGCAGCCAGGGACACCTCACACATGATAAGGCCGTGAGGATAGACTCTGTTCTGCATCAATGGAAGAAAGGCCTGTACAGGTGAGAACTGTAGAGAACAGTAGTTCTCTGAGGAGCATTTTATTTTTGTAGATATCAAGGAGCAAAGGGACTAAATGATGTAACCAGTGTTCACAAATCTATTCAAATTTCTCACAGTCATGGTGTGTAGTTACCAAGAATAAGTTGATGAAATACTTTCCTCCAGAGAACCTCAAACTATAAATCTAAAGTACAATATCATTATTAACAGCAATCATGGTGCATGTTTCTTACAATGCACCCCCAGGACATATCTAACTAATATTAGATCAAAGAAACTGGAGTGGAAATAATAAAATCTATTCAAGAGAATATAAATGAGAAACCACACTTCCTTCTTTTTTTTAATATGTTCAGAGAGATTCAACACCTTGAAAAATTTCCACTGTATCTCAAGTGTCTCTCTTCAGTCATGAAAAAGTTAGGGTACTGGAACATAGGTAGAATGGAGTTAATGAGGTTATAAAGAGATAGTAGGACATAATGAATGGATAAGTGACCTCAGAGTGAGGAAAACCAGGTGTGGAGTTCAATGGATGAAATCCTGTTGAGTTTGAATCTGCTCTCAGTCACTTACTAGCTTTAGGACTCTAGACAAGTCCTTATCATCTGTTTTCATCAGTTTCTTCAACTCTAAGCTATGGATAACAACAACATATGCTATAATTACATGACCATAAAGAACTTGTGGAAATTGAAGAGGAGGAAGGTAAATAATGAAGTTCTCAAGACTACAAAAAAAGGGAAAGGTTTTGGAGCATTCTCCCCCACCCCATTTTGCACAAGGAAGAAAATATTAAAAGATTAGAGACCCTAAGATGCATCATGTCTCAACTCAGGTACATGGAACTTGGAGATGAAGAAACCTAAGAACATTTAGTAAAAAGCTTGGAGTGAGGGGGAATGAAAATGAACAAAAACTTCTTTTCTCCTCTCCTCCTTTGACTTCCAGAGAGCAGTGAGTAAAGGCAAAATTTACAGGGTTAAGGGACTTTCTTCTAGTAGACATAATATTGTGAACAGAAAACCAGTCAATCAATTGATAAACATTTATTAAGTGTCTAATATGTTTTAGGAGCTGGATTAGGCGCTGAAGATAATAGAGAAAATAATGAAGAAATCTTTGTGCTCTATTGGATTATTTTCTTTAAGAAGGGATATTAAAGAAGAATTATTGAACCTGTCATTCTTGCCATCCCACCTCCTTTTCTTTTGCCAGTTTTTCATCCTCTTTTCATCCCTTCAATGTTGTCCGTTCTATTTATAGGATTTTAAAATTGGAAGTGATATTAGTTGAACCCATATCTGAAAAATTATCCCTGGTACCAATTTTCCCCAAAATCGCCATTTAACCCATGTCCGAAGCCTTTGCAGGGCAGGGGATGGGGGCGTGTCACCTCCAAGGACAATCCATTCTATTGCTGGATAGTGCTTTCCTTAGGAGATCTCTCCTCATTCTCTGTTTCTGTCTCTGTCTCTCTTACTACATCTGAGTTAAATTTGTCTCCACAATATTTCTGCAGAACTAGTGGCTCAATATGCCCCCTTACACTGAGAATCCAAAATCAAGTTACTCTAAAAACACCCCGCCCCCATTATCTGTGTTCTCCCAGACGTGCAATTATGTTTGTTGTTTTATTTTCTTTCCACTCATTTTATTCTGAAATTAGATATGCGTGCATGTGTGTTTGGATGTGTATGTGTGTGTGTGTGTGTGTGTATGTGTGTGTGCATGAATAGAAAGGCAATCCCAAATGAAACAATGAATCTCTATTTTTTATAGCTTGTTTTTATTTTAAGTGGGTAATAAATCCAACCTGTAACTTTAAAAGCTGTAGTACTTGCCTCTGATTTTTCCATGCTTTCCTTCTTTTCTCATTTGTGTATTTCAAAAATGTGTTTAAATGAACATAATTTCTTTCCTCTCCTCCTTCCTTCCTTCTTTGCTTCCTTCCTTCTTTCCTTCCTTCCTTCCTCCATCCTTTTCTCTGTTTTTTGCCTTCCCTTTCCCTTAACCCTTTTGAGAAAAAAAAGAAAAAAACTTCGGAATCATTGTAGCAAATATACGCAGAAGAGAAAAACAAACCTTCACATTAATTATGTGAAAATCTCTGTCTTATTCTTCATCTTTGACTTATCTTCTTCCTGTCAGGTGGTGGGTAGCAAGTTTCATAATCTGACATCTGTAATCACGGTTGTTCATTGCATTAGTCAGAGGTCTTCAAGGCTTGAAAAAATGGATTCTCTTGTGCTTGCTTCGGCAGCACATATGCTAAAATTGGAATGATACAAAGAAGATTAGCATGGCCCCTGCACAAGGATGACACGCAAATTCATGAAGTGTTCCATAATTAAAAAAAAAATGGATTCTCTTACAAGGTTGTTGTCTTAGTTATCAATTCACTCTGAAGCAGTTCATTGAAATCTTCAAAATTTTCTAGGAATCTATCCCTTCTATAATTTTTATGGTTCATTAAGATTTCATAATTTTAATTTAACCTAATTTGTTCATTCATTCTGTAATGAGACACACAGCTGGTACAATCTATGCAATTTTGGGTCTGAAGTCAGAAAGACCTGAATGTGAAATTGTAACTCAGATACTTGCTAGTTATGGGACACTGGGTACTAAACTGCTCCTCATATCCAGCTTCTTAATCTGTAAAATGAAGATAATTATAGCGTAATTATAAATATTTTACCTAATTATCTATCTTTACCTGACAAGACTGATGCATCAAATGAGATAACACATATACAATATTTTCCAAAACTTTAAAGTTTATGTTAATGCTTGCTATTATTATTATTAAGAATCATTGCATTATGGTTTTTATCGTTAACAAGGAACAGCTCCTTAGGTCTAGTTTTTGCTGTAAAGAAAAAATTTGCTACAAATATGTTATATCTGATACATATGTGCATGTACATATGTGTAGGTATATGTGTACACATATCTACATACATATATTATATGTGAGTATGTGGGTATTGTGTACATATACATATAATTTTCCACTGGGCTAAGAGGTATGATTTTAATGTCTTTTGGGGAATCGTTCCAAATTGCTTTCCAGAATGACTGAGCCAATTCACAGTTCAATCAGCAGAGCATTATGGTATAAATTTCCAAAAATGGTATGAACCATCTTTGACTTGTTCTTCTCCTTTACATGACATCATTTTTGGTGAACTTTCAATACTACCTCTATAGTATCTTCCATATCTACCCTGTTTTTCTTTTCATGGCTCTTTTAAGACTGATAATGAGGAATTTTCATCTCAACTCACACTCACTAAGATAAATCAAATTCCCTACAACAAGATTATATCTGCCCCCTCAGGGTCCTAGACATACCCCTAAAGTATTTTGGAATTTTATTATCATCCTATTGAGTTCCTACCATATTTCACTCCATAATTGTCAGATTTACACCTTTTTATTTCGCAAAAATGTTGGGTGTGACCCTTATATGATGTTTTTAAAGAATTGTGCCATTGTTACTTAAAAATAATTTATTACTATACTGTCTTTGGTGCAAGATTAAGATGCATGGGATAATCATGAATGTTTTTTAAAATTGGGAAGATGCAAGTCTTGCCATATCATGTGACTCATGGCAGCTTTGCCTGCCTGTCTCACTGTCCTTGCACCTATGGTTCTTTGATGGGTTGAGTGACAATATTATTGGTACTGAAGTGCTCCAAACAAGTCATATAAATTGACATTCAGAAATATACTGACAATGCATTTGTGTTGAGAATTTTAGGTTCATGGCACACAATGAATGAGAGATAAATACATATACATACACCATTGGTGAATGTATTGCTACTCTGTTTTCTTTTTAAGTGGCATGACAAGCAGAATTTTAACATGAGATGATGATGTGATGAAAGATTATAACCAATTTTTTTGGACTGGGGGAAAAACAGTGTATGATAATTATGCAGTTAAATATGGTTTTCTGGGGTGTTTTCCCTAATAGCAACCACTAGTCATTAGTTCAACAGTATCATTTATAAAACTAATTCCAATTAAATTTTATGAAAGAATATTAATTTCAATTTCTAGAAATAATGGAAGTGCAAGTCTTTTCTCTCACAACATTGATGGGAGATATCCCTTTCAGTACTTAGGAAGAGGGGTTGACTTCCAGCAGTCAAGATGTCAGAATAAGCATTAAATTGCTGTCAGTCTCCTATATTGACCTCTGAAAAAGCAAAATAATAGTACCCCAGGAAAAATCCTGGAACAGATGAACCAGCAGAAAGAAAGGGCTGAATAGTTTTTAACCCAGGAAACTTATAAGATCAACAAGAAAGGTATGTTTCACTCATGTAAAAGAGGAGCTCATTTCAGGACAGGAAGCATACCAGCAAACCCCTTCTCAGCAATCCAACAGAAAATTCTGAGCCCTAATGTAGTACAACAAGCAAACACCAACATAAGGAACCCTCAAGTGCCTTAGCATAACCAAAGTAACGGATTCCAGCTCTGTCAAATACCACGTGCTCCAATACAACTCTAGGTAGGTAGACATCCCTCAGAGTCAGACCTTCATGTTTTTCAGTGTAGTCCTGGGAAAATGCAGAAAAAAAACCCCACCTTCCCTCAGCACATGCCAGACACCACCACTAGGATCCCAGCTTAGCTACCAGTCAAATACAGTCTCATCTACCAGCAGCTGAAACACCGGCACACAAAGTCTGTGACCAGACCATGAATCCCAGCACAAGAAGCTTGGTACAGCACTCCAGCAAGATAGATCAACTTTAAAAACCAGGAAATAGGCAAACAAGCTGAGCAAAAAACGAAGATGAACATTGGCCATAAACAGTATCTGTGGGGTAGGGAAGATCAAAACACAAACTCAGAAGATGACAACATTATTAATACACCTATATCCAAAGCTTCAAAGGGGAATATGAATTGGTCTCAAACTGAGAAAGCTTTCTTGGAAGAGCTCAATAAAAAAAATAAAAGCCAAATAAGAGAGGTAGAAGAGCAATAGGGGGAAAATGAAGGACATGAAAGAGAGTAAGTCAACAGCTTGGAAAATAAAAGACAGAAGTAGACTAAAGAAAACAATTCCTTAAAAATACAATTGACCAAATAGATAGAAGTGAGGCAAAAAATATGTACACTTAATTGGGTACAGATATATGTTACTTAACCTACAGGAAAGAAAGAGGGGAAAAGGAGAATAGAAGGGTTGGGAGGTGATGGAAGGGAGATCACACTGGGAATTGGTGTCATCAGAAGAAAAACCTTTTTGAGGAGGGAAAGTATAAATGAAGAGAGAATAGAAGAAACAAGAGGAGGCAAAGGATGGAGGGAAATACAGTTAGGAATAGTAACTGTGAAAAAATTGAAGCACGTTTCTCTGATGATGGTCTTATTTCTCAAACATATAGAGAACGGAATAAATTTTATTAAAAAAAAGCAAGAGCCATTCCACAATTGATAAATGATCAAATATACAATTAGTTTTCAGATGAAGTAATCAACACATTCCATAGCAGTATGAAAAAGAAATACTCGCTATTGATTGGAGCAATGCAAATTTTAAAAAAATTCTGAAATTCTACCTATAGGTACTAGATTGGCTAATGTGAAAAGGTAAATGACAAATGTTGGAGGGGACTTGGGAAAAGGAGACTTTAATATACTTTTGGTGAAGTTATGAATCCATTCAACCATTCTGTACGGTAGTTTGAAAATATGCCTAAAGGGCTAGCAATACCCTTTGACCTAACAATACCATTATTATGTCTATATTCCAAAAGATGTTAAAAAACAAAAAGGGAAAGGACCTATACGTACAAAAACATTCATAGCAACTCTTTTCTGGGGTTAAAAAAATTAGAAGTTGAGGGGATGCCCATCAATTGGGCAATGGCTGAAAAATTGTGGTATATGATGGAATACTATTGTACTATCAGAAACGATGAACAGGATGCCCTCAGGAAAATATCAAACGACTTGTGGGAGCTGATGCAAAGTCAATTATATTGTGTGAAAAGTAACAGAGATATGGTAAGATGATCAACTGTGAATGACTTAGCTGTTCTCAGCAATAAAATGATCCAAGAAAATTCTGAAGGGCTTATGATGAAAAATGCTATCAATTCCCAGAGAAAGAACTGATAGTGACTGAACACAGATTGAAGGATTTTTTTTAATCTTTATTTTTATTGAGTTTTTTTCTTGTTCACATGTTATTTTACAACATGACCAACATGAATGTATTTTGCATGACTACACACGTAAAATTCATATGGAATTGCTTGCCTTCTCAGTGGGGAGATTGGATGGAGCTTAAGGAAGTGAGAGAGTTTAGAACTCAAAGTTTTAACAGGTAGTGGTAAACATTTTTACATGTAATGGGGAAAAATAAAATGCTAAATAAAAGTATAATGTGGGAGAAAAGACTCAGTGGGTCAAGCTACAAATCATAGAAACAATCGCTAATTTCATTCAAGAGAATGACAAAAACGAGAGAACACAGCAAAACTTAGAGGCACAGACCAATCAGATCTTAGGGAATATTTTATATTTCTCAATGCTTACATGAATAAAATAGTGAAAGAGAAGATAAATGATTTGAGCATGCAACTAAAAAAGCTAAGAAAAGAACAAAATAACAATCCCCAATTGAATACCAACTTAGAAATTGTGGAAACCAAATGAATAGTTAATAAAATTTATTCTTTTTAAAGCTTTATTTTATGTTATTGGATTTGGACAGAAGTTGTTCATTCCTTTATGAAATCTCTAACCAATTCTTGCTAAGGTTTGAAGCAGAGAGAGCAGAGCAGGCTATGCTCGTGGCTGTTCCCTATTTGTCTCCCAATATTTAAGCTACAATTTCATTTCAGAGTTTGCTGTGCAGAGTTACCTCTTGCATAGAGGGATAACTGTATTTCTTTAGAGCACTTCCCCTACCAATGAATGTAAAAGATGTTACTCAGTGAGACTTGGGGTGTTTGTGGGGAAGAATTAATTCATGTCCAGGTTGATGAACAACTGTTTGCAATTGGCTTTTTTTTTTCCTTTTGCACTAATCCTGAAAATCTGTTTCAATGCTGATAATTGAAATTTTTATTATTTTGGGCTGTATAATATTTGTATGTCTTGCAAAGGAAAGTGTACAAACTGTGCTTTTGATGTTGTTGATCCCCAAAAGCAATTTTTAATAATATTCTTTTGTATTGACTTGCTTGTTTTCTTTAAATTACTTGAACACTTTTCACAGCCATGTCCTTTTCTATAAAAACACTTTAAGCACACATACAAACTTAGAATTTGGACAAAGCAATAATAGAATTTGGGAGTTAAAAGGTCTTGGCTAAAACCCGGTCTGGTCCAGGCTACCAATCATATTTGGGAAACACTTCCTTTTACAGTATGCTCTAAACATACTGTATTTCATCTCCATTACAAGACAGATAAAGAACCTTAACCTTTCAACTCAATGAAATTTTACTTAGTATTTTTATGATTAGTTTACAGAGTCATTAACTCCTAAAACAACAGACACTAAGCTCCTCCCTTGGGTGTTTGTAGTGCCAATGCAATATTCACAGTACCATTCATTACAAGTGTGAAATGGGAAAAGACAGTCAACCTTATTACACTATGAGGAACCATCAACACTACTTGCGTTTTGGATTTTACAAAAAAGAAGTTTGTCACAAATCAAATGCTTGCAGATAGCCACTACAACCAGATGCACAAATCATTAACAGTCCTTTATATCAAAATGCACACACCCGAATCCCAGTAACACACGTTCTCTGGTCCCCTGCAGCTATGCAACCAAGCAATAACCTGCATGTATAAAGAGTCTTTGTGCAGTTCTAGAATCAAGGGTAAACATGGATCTTGACCCCTCTCTCTTCACTTCCCTGTACTGGGAGTCCAGAGTTTAAAAAGAATGATTTAGAATTATTTCAAGTTACTACTCCTAACATAATTCTACTTGACCATAAATCCTATTCTATCATCCATTAAAAATCGAAAGAAGTTTACCTGTGGCACCCAGAGCCCACTTTAAAGCAGCTTCTTATGTAATATAAATAAAACCCAGAGTCACAAGCAAGTAACTAACAGTCCAAACAGGCTACCAGTTGACATTTTACAACTTTATTTAAATGAAGCTCAATTTAGTTTTCATCTACATTGATTGTCTGTAAGCTTTTGAAAGTGGTGACAGGCACATAAGTAACCAACGTGTACAGCTTGTTTGGGGAATCTTCATCTTCATTGCGTTTCCTGGATAAACGCATTCAGATACGGTATGGGAAATTCCTTATTCCTTTGGCCCAAACAGCTTTGTTGAGTCTGGTGTCAATGTGTACATCTGGAGTTCCCATTTCTTTCATGGCAAATTTGTGGATTTCCTTCAGAGCTCGAGGAGCTCGCTTTTTGAAGACTGCTCCTTCAATCCTCTTGTGGATGTTGATGGTATACTATCTGGTCACCACCTCATTGATGGAAGAACGTCCCTTCTTTTTCTCTCCAACTTTCTTTGTGGAAGCCATCTTGCCTGGGACCGGCTCAGAAAGGAAGGGATAAAATTTATTCTTTTATTCTTTTCTTTATTTTCAGTGTTCTACTATCACTTCCATGTATCTTAGATTTCTCCCCCCCCACTCTTTCTTCTTTTGGCCCCTCCCTCCCTGAGGCAGCATACAATTTTTTTGTAAGTTCTACACATACATTTCTATTAAATACATTTTGACCTAAGTCATGTTGCATGGAAGAATTAAAATGAGGGAGAGAAATCATAAAACAAAACAGAAGAAAATATAAAACAAAAGAAAATGATCTGCTTCATTCTACAATCAAATGGAATAGTTCTTTCTCTGGATATGGAAGGCATTTTTGCCTCAAGCGTTTACTGGGAATTCTTTAGGTCCTTGCAATGCAATGAAGTACTAAGTCTACCATAAAAATTCCTCGCACACTGTAGTTGTTTCTGTGTACAAAGTTGTCCTGCATCTGCTCCTTTCACTCATCGTCAGTTCATATAATTCTTTCCCAGCCTCTCTGAAGTCTTCCTGTTCATCATTTCTTATAGCACAATAATATTCCATTATATTCATACACCACAATTTATTCAGTCATTCCACAATTGATGGGCAACTCCTTGATTTCCAATTTTTGTCCACCAAAAAGAGAGCTGCTATAAATATTTTTGTACATGTGGGACCCTTTCCCATTTCTATGATCTCTTTGGGATAGAATAGAAGTGCTATTGCTGAATCAAAGGGTATACACATTTTTGTAGTCCATTGTGCATGGGTCCAAATTGCTCTCCAGAATATTTGAATCAGTTCACAGCTCCACCAACAATGAATTAGTGTTCCAAGTCTCCCACATCAACATTTAATCATCTTCCTGTTTTGTCATGTTAGCCAATCTGATAGGTATGATGTGGTATCTCAGAGTTGTTTTGATTTCCATCTCTCTAATCAATAGTTATTTAGAGGATATTTTCGTATGACTATAGATAGCTTTAATTTCTTCCTCTGAAAACTGCCTGTTCATATATTTTGACCATTTATCAAATGGGGAATTATTTCTATTCTTGTACATTTGACTCATTTCTCTATACATTTTAGAAATGAGGCCTTTATCATAGAAACAAGTGGCAAAAATTCTTTTGCACTTTTCTGCTTCCCTCCTAATCTTAGTTACTTTGGGACTCTTTATGCAAAAACCTTTCAATTTAACATGCTCAAAATAATTCATTTTGAATTTCATAATTTCTACATTTTGTTTAGTCAAAAATTTCTCCATTCTTCATAAATCTGAAAAATATATTATTCCATGCAACACTAAATTTTTATGGTATCAGTCTTTGAACCTAGATCATGTACCCAATTGGACTTTATTCTTATGTATTGTATCAGGCATTGATCTATGTCCAGATTTCATCACACTGTTATCCAGTTTTCCAAGGAATTTTTTTCAAACATTGATTTCTTATCCATGAAGGTAGGGTCCTTGGGTTTATCAAACAGTAGATTGCTATATACATTGACTATTGTGTCTTGAATATTAAACATATTCCACTGGCCTACCCCTCTGTTTCTTAGTCAGTACCAAGTGGTTTTGGTAATTGTTTCTTTATAATACAATTTAAGATTTTGTAGGGCTAGGCCACCTTCTGTAGCATTTCTTTTTATTGGTTACCCTGACAATCTGGTCCTTTTGTTCTTCCAGATGAATTTCAATATTATTTTTTCTAACCCTGGAAAATAATTATCTGATAGTTTTATTTGTATGATGCTAAGTAAAGTAAATTAATTTAGGTGCATTTGTCATTTGTATTATACTGCCTTGTCTAGCCACAAGCAACTGATGTTTTTCTACTTACTTAGATCTGATTTCATTTGTGTGAAAAGTGATTTCTAGTAAGTAACTTCATTTCAGAGTCAAGAGAGCTGTCACACAAATTCATAAACTATCCTGGGGTTAGAGTCAAGATGGCAGAATAGAAAGACAGACCTGTAGAAGATCCCCAAAATAGTCTATAAAATAATTGTAAAAAATCACTCAACTGATGTTTTTCCACTTACTTAAATCTGACTTTATTTGCGCAAAAAGTGTCTTGTAATTGTGTTCATATAATCCCTGGATTTGTTTTGGCAGGTAAAGTCCTAAGTATTTTATAGTGTCTACTCTAGCTTTAAATGGGATTTCTCTTTCTATCTCTTGCTGTTGGACTTT
>JAQQSK010009075.1:0-13235 GCA_028658325.1 Potorous gilbertii | reverse complement strand
GCAAATCTCCTTCACTGTGTTGCTGCGCGGCCTCCACTGCTCCAGAATTTGTCAGGAGTTCTTTTTACAGGAAATCTATGGGCTGTGGGTTCGGACCTAGCATAGGTGAGTCTTTCTACTCCGCCATCTTGGCTCCGCCCCCGAGAGATTTTTTCTAAGATTTGTTGTTTAACCCATTCCTTCTTTAGGATTAGATTACTTTGTATCCAATTAATTTTTGGTCTACCTTTCCATACAGTGTTATTACATATAATTTTATTGCATTAAGGTCTGAGAAGGATGCATTGACAATATCTACCTGTCTGCACTGGATTGTGAGGATTTTATGACGTAGTCCTTGCTCAGTTTTTGTATATGTTCCATCTACAACTGAGAAAAATATATTCCTTTTTAGGCCCATTAAATTTTTACCAGAGATCTATCATATCTACCTTATCCAGAGTTTTATTCACCTCTTTAACTGCTTTCTCTTTTATTTTAAGTTTAGATTTGTCAAGTTCAGAAGAGAGAGAATTTGAGGTCCCCCATTAGCATACTTTTGCTCTCTTTTTCTTCCTTAACTTCTCCTCTAAGAATTTAATGTTATGCCACTTGGACCATACATGTATAGTCATGATATTGCTTCATTTTCTGTGATGCCATTTGCCATGATGTAATTTTCTTCCTTAAGTCTTTTGATTAGGTCTAATACTGCTTTTTATTTATATGAGATTATGATTGCTACACCTCCTTTTCTTACATGAGCAGAAGCAAAATATATTGTGCTCCAATCTTTTACATTTATCTGTGTATATCCTCCCATTCCAAATGTCTTTCTTGTAAACAACATATTATTAAATTATAGCATTTAATACATTCTACTATCTGTCTCCATTTTATGGGAGAATTCATCATATTCACATTCACAATTGTGATTGCAATCTGTGTCTTTCCCTCCATCCTCCTTCCCACCACTTGAACTTTCAGGTCTCTGTTCATCCTTCCCCTCCACACTAGTTTTAATTTTTGACCACCACCTCTGAGGTCTTTCTTGCCTTCTTTCAGTTCCCCTCCTTTTTACTGCCATTTAACCTTGCTGCTTCTTCCCTCTCCCTTAGCCTCCTCTCCCCTTTCTTTCTCCCTTCCCTTCCTATTGCCTATCGGGATAGTTAGATTTATATACTTGATTAAGTTTGTTGTTCTCTCCTTGAACAAAATCAGATGAGAGTACTTTTCAAACAATGCTCATCTCCCTCCCTTCTTTCCCTCTACTGTAATATAATTTCTTTTCTTCTTCCTGTGATTTAATTTATCATCTTCTGTTTCCTCTTTTCCACGTCTCCTGTTATATATCCCTTTTATACTTCATAATAGATACAGAATTCTTAAGATTAACAAGTATCTTTTTGTCTTATAGGGAGGTAAACAGTTTTCCCAAATTGAGTAACAAGTTTTCTTTTCTCCTGTTTCCATTTTTTGTCTCCCTTGAGATCTGCTTTTGAAGATGGAATTTTCTATTGAGTTCTGGCCTGTTTATCAAGAGGGTCTGGAAATCTCTTATTTCACTGAACATTCAAAACTTTGCCTGAAATATTAAGATGAACTTTGCTGGGAAATTAATTCTTGGTTGTAGTCGCAGATCTTTTGCCTTGTGTAATATCATATTCAATTTCCCTTGATCTTTTAATGTAGAAGCTGCAAGCTCCTTTGTGATCCTGACTGTAGCTCCTTGGTGTATGAATCATTTCTTTTTATCCACCTGTATTATCTTCTTCATCACTTGATAGTTCTGGAATTTGGCAAAAATATTTCTTGTTGATTTATTTTGCAATTATTTTTGGGTGGTGAATGTTGAATTCTTTTGATGATTATTTTGCCATCTGGATCTAGCACTTCTGGGCAGTTTTCCTTGATGATGTCTTGGAAGTTATTGTCCACACTATTTTTTTTTCATTGCTTTCTGGTAGTTAAATAATTCTTAATTTTTTTCTCCTGGATGTATTTTCCAGGTGTGCTCTTTTTCCAAATAGGTATTTTACATTTTCTTCTACCTTTCCAATCTTTAGGTTTTGTGTTTTTCTTGACGTCTCATAGAGTTATGCTTCTATTTGTCCAATTCTGATTTTCATCAAATGGTTTTCTTCAGTTAACTTTTGCATCCCCTTTTCTGTGTCTCTGCTTTTTTTATTTTAAGGAATTATTTTCTCCAGTTAGTTTTTGTACTTCCTTTTCTTTTTGTCCAATTTTCCCAGTCAGGTTTGCGCTTCCTTTTCCATTTATTAAATTTTCCTTTTTAAAGAGCTGTCATCAGGGTGCAGAGTCAAGATGGTGGGGTGAGAGCAACCATTCACTAAAGTTCTTAGACAAACTCCTTCAGATACCTCAAAAAGGATAATCTGACCAAATTTTGGAGGTGCAGAATCGAATGGGTGAATGACTGTGGCAAATTCACAGACTAGGACAGACTGGAAGATCAACGGGAAGGGTATGTTCTTCTGGGGTGAGCCCACAGGACACAAACCAGCACATCCCCCAGCAGCGTGGCAAAGAGAGGAAATTTCAGGATGGCCACAGGCAGTCGTAGCCTGACAGAAAGGCAGAATGGCAGCCCAGGGAAAGACAGCAGTCAAGCCGCGTGAGTGATAGCTGCTGAGCTCTAGGTATCCAATGCAGCAGCTCAAGAGATTTTCACCTTGAAGATTAAAGGTGTGTAAGTCACCTACTCCATCGTCAGGGAGCTAATTGTGCTCCCCTGTACAAAGAGCTCTCCTAGAAAAGCTGAAGAAGGAAATAGAGGGGAAACTGGCTAATGATTTTAAAAGTATGCAAAAATAATCTCTGAAGAGAATATCTCTTTCAAAAGGAAAATTGCACAAATGGTAAAGGAAGCACAAAATCTAACTGGGAAAAATTGACAAATGGAAAAGGAAGTACAAAACTTATTCGACAAAATAATTTCTTAAAAGTAATAAAATGGACAGATGGAAAAAGAGATGCAAAAGTTAAGTGAAGAAAACATTTTGATGAAAATTAGAATTGGACAATAGAAGCTAATGACTCTATGAGATATCAGGTATCAGGTATCAGTCAAACAAAATCAAAAGAATGAAAAGATATAAAGAAATATACAATATCTAATTGGGAAAACAATTGATTTGGAAAATAGTTCGAGGAGAGAAAATTTAAGAATAATTAGACTACCAGAAATCCATGTTGCAAAAGATACTGGAAAATGTCTTCCAAAAGTCATCAAAGAAAACTGCTCAGAAGTGCTAGATGCAGAGGTCAAACTGGTCATGAAAAGAATCTACTGTTCACTTCCTAAAAGGGATCCATATTCAAAAACACTATGGGAGGTGGAACCAAGATGGTGGAGTATAAAGACTCACATATGCTAGCTAGTTATTTATAATCATATGAAAAATTATTCAAATCACTGATAACTACAGTAATATAAATAAAATAACTTTAATTTCACACCTATCAGAAATGCCAAGTGATAGAGAGGACGAGGAAAAATAGGTAGACTCACAATTTATTGGTAGAATTGTGAACTGCACCAATTATTCTGTAGGACAATTTGAAACTGTTTCCAAAAGGCTATAAAACTTTGTACACTTCTTCACCCTGCAAGACCACTACGAGGTATGTACACCAAAGAGATGAAAGAAAAAGAATTAAAACATATATAAATATATGTGTGTATACACATCTATGTACACATATATGTCTATATACACATGTATGTGCGTATGTATGTGTATATACACAATACAAAAATGCACATGTGTACATACACATACACGTGTGTATATACATATATACACATACACATATATCGCGATTGTTTATCTGTATTTTTACATACACCTAAGCATGTATATATACACTTACACATATGTATCCATGTGTTCATATATGTATTCATATATATGTATGCAGTATGATTGTATATATCCATATATGTATATATGCGTATGTATATGTGTGTCCACACACACACTTATATACACACACATACATATTCCTGCATATGTGTGTACACGCACTCTTGTGCCAGCAAAATATTGTAAATTAAGAGAATGCTCTTCAATTTGGAAATGACTGAATAAATTTTAGGATATGATAGTAATGAAGTATTATCGTGTTATACGAATGTGTGAGTTGGATAATTTCAGGAAAAATAAGAGGACACCTATAGGAACAGGTTCAAAGTGAACTAAGAAGATTCAGAAATCACTGTGCACAATTACAATAATGTAATACTGTCAATTTTAAAAGGATTGAGTACGCTGATCAATAAAATGATTCAAGACAATTCCAAAGGGATCATGACGAAACAGTTTCTTTTCACCTCCAGAGAGAGAACTGATTAATTCTGAATACAAATAAAATAATAATTTTCTTCAATTTTTTTGATTTTATGAAATATGACTAACATGACTAACATGTTTTGCATAAAGAGAGTATAATTTAAAGTTGAATTCATTCTCTTCCCTTCAAGGGAACAGAAAAGAGAACTCCTATATGGGTCATACGGAGTGGGCAATAACTTCTGGTGACTTGTAACAGAAGCAGAGCATTGAGACTAGCACTGCACATAAATGGAGGTGAGGTGTAGTAAAAAATAGTGAAACATTAGAAGTGAAAGTTCAATGACTATGGGAATCTGATTTACAAAGAAAATAGATATTACCAGTGTTCACAACTATTACTCGCTTTAGTAATAATAGCATTTATCTTGCATATTAAGGTTTGCTCAGCATTTTACAAATGGTATATCATTTAATTGACATATCCTTAGAACTGAAACTGAAGCGGAAAAAACCAAACTCACAAAACATCCTTACTCACCTGTTCTTAATTATGAAGAATATATTATGGTCACAAAACCCTGACCTTATTCTTGAACCACATATACTGTCTGAATTAGATTAATGCAGTTAAAAAATTAAAAAAAAAATAAAACAGTCTCCTGTATATGACAGGGCTTCAAATCACTGTTGTCCTCTTTGTCTCAAATTTTTAAAATTCTTTGCAACTGCCAAAAAACGAAAAGACTGAATCCTTCTGGGCAAAATATGTAGCCAAATTATAAAAATGTTGTTGACCTACCAACTCTTCTAGTCTTTTGAAAACTTTTGATTCATTTCAGGACCACCTAAAATGCGGGACTGTTTCGTGAAATAGTAATTCGATTATCTGGAAATCTCATAAGGTAAGACTTTGATCTCTCTTTGCAATTTGGCCAGAACTAAAAGATCCTAATATGTGTTCTGCATAGGACTTCAGCAAATCCTTCTGTTTCAAGCTGTTTGCATTATGCCTAACTGATGTGGAAAGAAGCAATATTGTTTTTGACAAAATAGTAGTGACTTTTCCCACTGTTTATGTCATATCCAGCTAAAATATGATAATGCAAGTCGGAACTGTTTTTAATAAACAACTGCCAATTCCGTAGAATAGCTCTAAATATAAGGATAAGAAGACTAAATTTAGAAAATTTGGGAATGGAACTATACACTGAAATGATTTCATTTTCTCTGAGCTACTTTCCTATTGCAATGCCTTCAAGAAAAATGGTTTCTTTTATTCACAGCTGACAACCAGAAAACAGCTTCTTTTTTTCCCATCCCATTCCATTCAGTACTTGTTATGCATGTCTGTACATCTCTTTAAGTGTCTGAAACAATACTTCTGTCAAAACTAAGTGACTTCTAGTAGATGTCACATTACCCAGATATGCTTTAAAATCTGAATTTATACCTGTAATTATGTCCCACTTTCTGCATATATGCAAAAATTCCAATGCTAATCGTTCTTACTGAATTCATTTTAGATTTGATAAGATGGAAGCTTAGCATAGTTGAATTAAGCTATCCCTATACAGGGTGAATAAAACCAAGGCCTAGTTGAAAGTCATTTTGGACAAAGTTATAACACAATTGTAATTCAAGAATATAGTGTGGTTTTTCCACTATGGGTGTGTCAGACTACTGTCAAATTATTTGATGCAAATTAGAGGTTTTTGCTCCATTACTTCAAGACTTTCATAGCAGCAGAGTAATAGTTGAAATACATGACCAATCAATAATTCAAAAAACTAAAATTTACAAATATAAATATAGATATATAGATATATACACAAGTATATGCATATACACATGAATGTGTATGTATCTGTATTTATGTGTGAATACATACATATACACACACAAGGTGTGTTGTGTGTGTGTATGTGTATTTACGTAGAATTGCAAAAATTACTAGAAGGGAAAGAAAAATAAATGTAGACAGAGAGGGAAAGAGAGAGGGGCAGATGGAAGAAAACGTTCAGTAGAAGATTGAGAAAACAAATAAAAGACACTGAATTTGTATTAAAGATTAAATTATGAACTTTTAAATTTTGAAACGTTTCATTATATAAACTTTTGTTAAGCTCATATTATATGTTGCAGGAAATGTGCTAAATTTTGAGAATAAAAAATACAAATTTAAATAATCCTTATTTTCAAGGAGATTCTATTCAGGTCTATAGGAAGCCTATTTTAATTCTCCCAGTCATAGTGTCTCTTTCCTAGAAATTAATTTTTACAATGAACTATGTGTTCGCTCAAAGTCTTGAATGTTGCTAAGTGTTCTATGAGGCAATGGAGAGAAGGGACAACATTCTTTACATGCGGGCCAGTGTAAAGTTGGAAAAATGGGAGCCAGAATACCATAAAAAGAGAAAAACTAATTAAGCCATTTCAGTTGCAGCACTAGGTATATCAGAACACTTTTTTTCCCTTCATAAAATCAAAGCAGTCTTAGACAACAAGTTGTGAATAAAAAGTCTGTCAGGAAATTAGAATTAATTTATCAGGTTTTTCCATTACGATAGAGTTTCTTCGAGAGTTTCACTCTTCAATCCTTTGGCTAACTTGTAGATTTCCTCCCTTAGCTCCTGCTTTTTCCCCCCTTTCTTTTTATTCTCTTACAGTTCCAGTTCATACTTCCTCTACTGTCATTTGTTCCTTTGCATTGTTATTGCTTTTATTTAATTCAAACTTGACCTTTTATTTTTCTTGCTTCACTTACAGAATCATCTTTACTTTGGTTAATACAATAAGTGTCACAGGATATTTAGAAACCCTTAGCATGTCAAGGCTTATTTCAGACATGTAATTTAGCCAAATAAGATAACTTAATAAGCTGAGGACCTAGAGCTAAGATGAGCTTTAGAAATAGCATGATCCAGTACTCTTATTTTAAAGATGATGGAACTGGTTCTTAGAGAAGTTCAATTCAATTCAACTAGCATTTATTCAATAAACTAGGGAAACGTCCCAAGGGGAATGACATGAAAGTAAGCTTTGAAAAGGGATTTATTCCTCTTGTTCAATCATTTCAGTAATGTATGAATCTTTGTGACATTCTATTGGGGATTTTGATGGCATAGATATTGAAAGAAGTTTGCACTAGTTCTCCATCTAATTTTACAGATGAAAATTGAGGCAAAGTTTAATCACTTCCCTAGGATCAAACAGCTAGTAAGTATCTTAAACTACATTTTTAGTTATGAAAATGAGCCTTACTGATTCCAATTCTAGTGCGATATCTATTGTGCCACCTAGCTATCCTTTGAGATAGTTACATTATAAATAGAAAGGGATAGTAGATATAAATTTTTAACATAATTCAGTCTATTAATTTTGCATAGTCACAGGCTTTGGCTTCAGAATATTTAACCTTCCTCCAGTTCCTGTGGCACCAGTCTACATCCTCCCCTATTCCAGAATTCACTATCAAGAGTGACTTTCTTCCTTTTCTGTCTGTCCTCCTCAAATTGTATTCTTTATCTTTCATTTATGTAGAATCATATTAAAATGGACATTATTTCTCCTTGGGCCCATAGGCCAAGAGATATCTGTTAGGGTTGGATAATCTGCCTAGTAAACTGGTTTTGGTTGGCCCCTGTGAAAACGTTATTCCCCTTTGGGTTTTGAAATATCTGATGAATTGTTAACAGTCATTTTTTTTGTTTGGTCCATTTGTATGGTAACCACCTGTGCCCCACCTAATGTTAGGTAACCACTTTCTGCTGAGCCACTCCCCCACTTTCCTGATTGGCTACCTCTCCTGGCACCTGTTTTTGTTAGGGTCCTTTACCTAGAAGTACTCTGACAACCCCTTCTGTTTGCGGGTTCGTGCTCTGTCAGAACTCTGTTTGTTTGTTGTGGAAACCACAAGGCTATACCAAGTAGCGCCAACATGCTTAAAATGCACTCATCCACCTAGTTTGGGGCTGTCTCCTCTGGGTCTCTACATGAGGCAGCCGCCAGCCTGGCTAATAAATGACACTCTCGAAATTCTCAATTAATTTTGCCTGTGACTTATTAATTCAGTCCATTTCAATAGACCCAATAAACTTCGATCAGAAAGGAAATCCAAATTCATTTATATAAAAAAAAGCATCCTCCTCAAAAATGCACTTGAAAAAAAAAAACCCAGCAGCAATAAATTGTGAGAAATTCCATTTAAAGTTACTGTAAACATTATGAAATATTTGGGAGTCTACTTATCCAGAAACTATATGGAAACAATAACAAAACACTTTTCGTACAAATAAAACCAGATCTAAATAATTGAAGAAAATATCAATTGTTCATGGATAGGCAGAGCCAATGTGAAAGAAAAGGAGAAAATTCTTCCCGAATTAACTTATTCGGTGCCATACTAATCAAAATCCCAAAAAACAGTTTAAAGACAGGAAAAATCATAAAAAAAAATTCTTCTGGAACAACAAATGTTTAAAACTATCAAGATAATTGATGAAAAAAACGTAAAGGATGGTGGCCTATCAAATCTAATACTATATCCTAAAGTAGTAATCATTAAAAGCACTGGGTACTGGCTAAGAAACAGAGTAACAGATCAGTGGAATAGGTTAATATAAAAGAAAGCACCCCCACATACTCAGGGGCCATTATCACAGCTCCTTTGATCTACTTCTCTAAAAGGAAAAGCAACTATTGAGGGGTCAACAATGACTTTAATCAAGCACATGTATCATTCACTTAGTTCAGGGAAAAAAGTCAGCACCATGAACAAAGAAATCAAAGGTCAGCAGACACACTTACAAATGTCTAACACAAGCAATACAAATATTGTAAATCAACAGACAGATCCAACTATTTGACTGTATTTACAAGAGAGTGAGCCAACAACATCTGGGTTTTCAAAGTGTGGGGGTTCCTTAGCTACTTCCCTGGGTCTTGTCTGGCCAAACAAACACTTCCAATCAGTAAGCCCCAATGTCAAACTATGCCTCATAGTCTTTATATGCTTTTTAGAGCCAGAAGGCACCACAACACTTGAGAATCAGTGCCTCATTAACTAAAGGAGCAAGTCTTTCTAAAGTATTCCCAGGCCCATTAGTGGGTAGAGAAGATCTTCTTTAGTCGCATTATTCAATCAAAGGCACTTGATAATACCAAAACAAAAATAGCAAAACATCGAATTTTGCTTGCAAACACAGTTAGGTACCCAAGACACAGTAGTTAATGACTATAGCAATCTTTTGTTTGATAAACCGAAAGCCTCCACTATCTGGGATAAATAGTCTACTATTTGAGAAAATTTGTTGGGAAAACTGGAAAATAGTATGGCAGAAAATAGATGTAGACCAATATCTCACAACATATACAAAGATACGATTGAAATGCATACATTATTTAGATATAAAGAATCAAACCATAAGAAAACTAAGAGAGCAAGGAATAGTTTGCCTCTCAGATCTGTGGAGAAGGGAAGAATTTATGAACAGACAAGAGACAGAGAACATTATGAAATGGAAAATGGATAATTTTTCTTGCATTAAAATAAAAAGGCTTTACACAAACAAATCCAATGCAAACAAGGTTTGGGAAAATCAGAGAGCTGGGAAACAGTTTTTGCAACTAGTGTATCTGATTAAAGTCCCCTTTCTAAATGTCATTCCTTCCTTCCTTCCTTCTTTCTTCTCTCCTCCTTCCAAACACCTTAAACACAGGTCACTCTGAAGTCCATGGATAAAAATAGGTGCCTGTCAATGCTCCACTTAACAATTGGCTTAGAGGAATTATCACTAGTAATAGTTTCTGTTGATATAGATATTTTCTTTTGTTCATTAATAGGACCATTCTCTGACTACTTCTTAAAGAGGCCTATTCACACAATGGGTGTAACCTCCATCTGAGTACCTGTAAATGGCTGAACCAGTTATGGTAAATGAATATAATGAAATATTCTTGTTCTATAAGAAATGATGCACATGGCCCACAAAATACCTGTAAAAGATGACTCTTGGCAAACTCTAGAGCTGTAGAAGCCACAGAACAACAGACTGAAAGAGATTTCCAACACAGAGTGGCCTGGAGGGCCAATAGGAAAGGATTCAGGGCAGAGCGGGCCTGACCTTACGCTGTATGGCACCTGGAGAAGCAGGACTGGAGCAGGTCTTGGAGATGTGGTTCCCAGCAGCAACAGTGGAGGTTCAAAGATGCCTCAAAACACAGGCACCAAATAGAGCTTCAGAGGCCAGCGAGAAATCTTTTTTCAAAGGGCAGGAGGGGAGCAAAGTCCCCCTCTGACCCTGGCCGAAGGTGGCAGCAGTGGTATCAGTGGAGCACCAGTGGCAGCGTCCATTTGTGGAACTCTCAGCCTAAAGGCACTAGGAAAATTAAGCTGCTCACCTGAATATCAGCCTCGAGAAGGGAGTAAGCTCATCTCCCTTGATTATTCCACCTTGGAGGAACTGAGAACTTACAGGTCCCCAGAGTATACCCTTCTCTTGACAAAGGATTCAGAAGTTGAGTAACTGGCTGGGAAAATGCCTTAAAAAGGGAAAAATTAAACTATAGAAGGTAACTTTCTTGTTGAACAGGTACTTCCTTCCTTCCATTCAAATGAGAAAAAATAATGCTTACCATCAGAGGCCCCATAAATAAATATGCACTGGTCTCTGATCATGGAAGAGCTCAAAATAATTTTGAAAGACAAGAGAGGTAGAGGAAATGTTGGAAATAGAATTGAGAGCCCTCCAAGAAAATTCATGAAAAGAGAGTCAACAGCTTTCTAAAAGAGACCTAAAAAATGCTGAATAAAATAATACCTTTAAAAATAGGCTAAATTAATTGGCAAAAGAGGTCCAAAAAGCCAAGGAGAAAGAGAATGCTTTAAAAGGCAGAATTAGCCAAATGGAAAAGGAGGTTCTAAAGTTCACTGAAGAAAACAGTTCCTTTAAAATGAGAGTGGGGGGTATAAGCGGAAGCCAAGATGGCAGAGTAGAAAGACACATATACACTAACTCTTCCCTCACAGCACATAAAATGCCTGTAACGAATGACCCTCAACAAATTTGAGAGCAGCAGAAACCACAAAACGACAGAGTGGAGGAGACTTCTAGCCCAGGGTGACCTGGAAAGCCAACAGTAAAGGTGTGTTGCACCAGACATGGAGTGGAGTCCATCCAAGAATTGACTGTACAGCACAGGGAGGAAGACTATAGCAGGCCTAGGGGGTGGAATCCTCAGTGGCAACAGCTTGCTCAAGTCACAGCTGCTGTCGAAGGAAGCAGGCACCACACCCCCCCCCATACCTCAGCCCCAGACAGTGGAAGCAGAGGCCTCAGCGGGCTGTGGCAGCTCCCACAGCAGGTAGCAACCAACAACCATTGTTGGAGGACTCAATGGAAAGTCCCTGGGGGAATTGAGCAGCTGATAAGAATCTCAGCAATGATTGGGGGCCCTGCCCCCATGTAAATCCCCTGGGGGAATTGACCAGCTGAATTGAACCTCATCCTTGAGTGCTGGTGTGATGGAACTGCAGGTGAGGCTGTTGGGTAGAGGAAATTCTACTACTCGCACATTATGAGTCCAAAAGTTTGTGGTTGCTCCAAGCTCAGCGTGAAGGCTTCATTTTGTCAACTTGGAGGAACTGAGATCTTACAGTGTATATGTTGCTCTTGAGAAAGAACTGAAAAGTCAAGTAACTGTTTGGAAAAATGCCAAAAAAGGGGAAAAAATAAGACTATGAAAGTTTACTTTCTTGGTGAACAAGTATCTTCTCCCATCCTTTCAGATGAGGAAGAAAAATGCTTACCACCAGAGAAGGGCACAAAAATCCAAACTTCGATATCCCAAACATCAAAAAAAAATATTCACTGGCCTCAAGCCATGGAAGAACTAAAAAAGAATTTGAAAATCAAGTAGGAAAGGGAAAGGAAAAACTGTGAAGAGAAATGAGAGAGATGCAAGAAAAGCATGAAAAGAAGGTCAACACCTTGCTGAAGGAGACCCCCCAAAAATGCTGAAGAGAATAATACCTTTAAAAATAGGCTAACTCAATTGACAAATGAGGTTCAAGGAGCCAATGAGTAGAAAAATGCTTTAAAAAGCAGAATTAGCCAAATGGAAAATGAGGTTCAAAAGCTCACAGAAAAAAACAATTCTTTAAAAATTAGAAAGTAACAGATGGAAGCCAATGGCTTTATGAGAAACCAAGAAACCACAAAACAAAACCAGAAGAATGAAAAAAATGGACTAGGATCTATTTTCCAGGAGAGATAACTTAAAATATTATGGAACTACTTGAAAGGCACAATGAAAAAAAGAGACATCATCTTTCATGAAATTATCAAGGAAAACTGCCCTGATCTTCTAGAACAAAATAAATATTGAAAGAATTCCCTGATTGTCTCCTGAAAGAAATCCAAAAAAAGAAACTCTTAGGAACATTGTGGCCAAATTCTAGAGTTGGTAGGTCAAGGAGCAAATATTCCAAGTATCTAGAAAGGAAAAAATCGAATACTTGGGAAATACAATCAGGATAACACAAGATATAGCAGCTTCTAAATTAAGGGATCAAAGGTCCTGGAATATGATAGTCCATAAATCTAAGGAACTAGGATTAAAACCAAAAATACCCTGCCCAGCAAAACTGAGCATAATACATCAGGGGGAAAAAGGGTCTTTCAAAGAAAGAGAGGACTTTCAAACATCCTTGATGGAAAGACCAGAGCTGAGAAGAAAATTTGACTTTCAAACACAAGAATCAAGAGAAACATGAAAAGATAAACAAAAAAGGGAGATTATAAGGGCCTTACTAAAGTTGAACTGTTTGGATTTGTACGTGGAAAGAAAATATTTGTACTCCTCAAACTTTTCTCAGTATCTGGGTAGTTGTTGGAATTGTACAAGCACACACACACACACACACACATACACACATACATA